>JAUBNY010000689.1:526267-543029 GCA_032275445.1 Crypturellus soui | reverse complement strand
GGGCAGGATCCCCTCCCTCGACCTGCTGGAGATGCTCCTCTTAATGCATCCCAGGATCCCATTGGCCTTCTTGGCCATGAGGGCACACTGCTGCCTCATGGTCAACTTGTTGTCCACGGCGGTGCACGCAGACGGAGCTCCGCAGGCGGCACATGGCAAAACACCAGGCAAGACAGCTACGCTGGCAGGGAGGCTGCATGGGCAGGGAAGAGCCAGCCACGGGCACAGCCTCGCTCGGCACTGCTGATGTCCTGCCTCTTCTCAGCAGAGCTAGGGGGCCCCTGCAATGCACTTAGGTCCATATCATGGGCAAAAGTCTTCACTGGGAGGATTTTAGTTAATTATTGCTAACTAACATAAAGTTTCAACTAGTTGAGTGAAGATACAGTAAAGATGCAACTTGTGCGTGATTTGGATCCTCAGGAGAAAAAAATAAAAAGGCACAATTAATGGAGCACTTTGGGAATTGTCTTTCTTCCCTTTTTCCCAGGCTTAATTTTGTCAAGGCACTATAGGCTAGAGGAGAGCACAGGTGTCTCCTCTTGCCAGCTCTTTGCAGTCCCTCACTTATCCACCTGTCTGCGGTCCCTCACTTATTGGTTATTAGTTGCACCTTCCTCTTGTTAAAAGGGGGGGAAAGGTAGTTGTTTTCACTCTTTTTATCCCCTCTTATCCCTTATAGTTGCTATGTTGCATGTGGGCTGGGGGGTCTATTGCTCTCTGGAATGTTAAGTCTGGCTAGAAATGGCTGAGTCCACGTAGGTTTGACTGACTCCCACCAGAATGGGCTGTGTCTGCCTGGAACTGAGTCCAGCTGGACCTGGCACGGGGCACTGGGCAGCAGAAGCCTGCCAACTGGGCAACAGGCTCCCGTGAAAGGATTTCCTGTGTGGATGTATTTGTTTCAGAAGGGGAAGGTGCAACTAATAACTAATATGTGAGGGAGTGCAGAGGAGACAGGATGAGATGCCTGTGCCCCCTGCCTTGCAACAATGTGAGTGTGGACTCTGAGCATCAGTAGGGAGGTCTAGGGGACCCTTGAGAGTTGGGAGCATTGGACATTTTGGGGGTGCTTCTTGTAGTTAAATCACTGTGCTGCTATGTTTAGGCAAAAATACCCTTTGTAACTGACCATATACCTGTGCTGCTGCTGTGCTGCATCCCTTTTGCTATCATACATTCCCATAGCCACAGTTTCCTTCGCTGGCCAATGCTGCTGTGTGTATTTGCTACAGCTAACAGGGCCAGTGTGAGTATGCTGAAAGCACATTCAGGTTGGAACTTCCATTATAGGTTTCGGACACACTTGTTGGTAGGTGGCAGAGAAATGTAGAAATGGTGGACTTCCCAAAAGCGGTAGGGATTTTTAGTTTAATTTCTGGATGTTGACTTTCTATATTACCTTTTTTTTTTTCCCTACTTTACTGAAAATACTTAAGGGGAAAACTACTTATGGTTACTAATGGAGATATATCAAAGTTATCATGAATTATATGGATATCTTTAAGGTTCTTTTTGTTTAAATGCTTTATTTACAGCTCCAAAAGGCTTCTATAAAAATGTGCAAGATTTGGAGCATTTTCTAATCAGTTTTCATACAAAATCCTGCTCCCTTAGTGGAATTACAAGCTTTTCTGAGCCTGACACATGCAAAGAAACTTTAGAAATGCAAAATTATTGAATTAGTTTAGATTTAGAAAAAATATATGGCACCGCCATTACCAGAGGATTTTCCTTTAGGTTTTGAGACTTTGTTCTGCCTTAATTTAAATGAGTCAGCATCAGGTAAATTCATTTTTTTCTAGGACAGAGTTACATAAAAATGAATAACGTTAGCCTTAAATCATGCAATTGAATAATAATTTATAATTATAATACTGGATGATGAATTCATGTTTACAGAGAGCCACAACTTTCCAATATTCTAATCTTTCCACTTTAAAAAAAAAAAACAAAAAACTCCTCTGCAAAACAAGGTTTAACAAGAATATAAGTGAGGATTATGATTTTTTTTTTTCTCCCTGCCAGTTTTGTGAACCATCACATTTCACAGGAATATTTTTGATGTTAAAGCAAAACAATATAGTATAATAATTGCTCTGATTCCCTTGTAATTTTAGCTGTTTGTCTTTCATCTTTTCAGATAAATTTCTCTAAGTTTTAGATATGTTATTTTGTCAGTGTTCTAGGAATCTGCATGATCCTGTATCCATGCAGGACTTGAAAGCTGACAAAGATGGTTTATTTTTACAACGCTCATCTTTCTCCACCTGACCTGCTATTGAGAAGTTCCATGGATCAGATTCTTGACAATTTTATAGGTTCCCCAATTGACACAGTTTCTTAGAGACATATTTTGAGGGAAGGAGAGGATGATGTTCCTTGAAAAAAAATTCATGAAGAAAATACAACCAGAAAAGTGCCAAAGCCTTGAATCTGAACCAGAATCCAAATGTAAACCTGCCCCAGATTCCAGGTGTGCTCAGATGAAAAGTTTTAAAGTGAGCTTATCTCATAAAATTGTCACTTCTCTGGATATATTTTTACATGTTTCTGCGTACCTGATGACAAATGTTATTTGAGCTTTGTACTATTTCTGAAAGCTATGCTTGGAAAATTTTGTTTGTATTTCTATTTTATTTTAAAACAGAAAGTAGGCTTAGCTTGACAAAAGTTTTAGTCAAATTATGAAATCTTAGGGAGTAAATTTGTTTATTTGCAGGGTAAATAGCTATTAGTTCTATTGATTAAGTCAGTAAACTAGTGTTTTTATTGCATTTGCTTGCTTTTGAAGATGTGAAGCAATGAGGATCTCTTCCTGCCATATGTTGGGTGACTTCCCATTATCCTTACTCCTTTTCTCAAGGGAATCAAGTTTTTTTTTTTTTTTTTCTTCTTCCTTGGGAAGAAAGAACATCTAAGTAGCTGCTTTTTAATATAAAACAAATAATATATATATTTTGTTTTACAGAAAATGTAGCTATGATTGCTAAATGTAATTTCTTCCTAAACCAGTGGATCTTTTACTGACCGAAGTAATAAGGGGTGTTTTGGGTGGCTTGGGGGGTTTGGGGGTCGTGTCCCCCGCCCCGAGATTGGATTTTGCCTTATATTAGACGTTAGGCTATTTTAAGGGTCTATAATCCTTTGGGATTCACATCTTACTGTGTAGCTCTCTTTCAGATGAGAGTGTTGACTCAGGATCTGCAGCTATGATGTGAGGAACTATTAATAGCTTTATATTTCTTCATAATGTAGGTTATTTTACTTTATGTATGTGCCTCTGTTATGCAATGTCTTTGTCTGAAATCTTCCTTGGCTGCAAGAAGATGGGTAGTGAAACAATTTCTAAATCCTTTTGATTATTTCTCTGTATATAAAAACAAAGCTGAAACAAAAAGATCAAAATATCTATATGATAATAATAGTAAGTATATTGTTCTATGCAACATATTTTTAACCCTTTTAATTGAAACCCGTTTTTTCTCACACTAAACTTGCTTTTAAATGTTACCTTTAAATATTTAAAATATCCTTTTAAAGTTGCTGAAACTTTAAAATGTTGTCTTAACTGATCCTGGTCCTTATAGCATGCGTAGGTTGTATACTGCAGAAGCACTCCAGAAAGATTTAAAGTAAAAAGAACAAAATCTACTGGCCTTGGTAGAGGAGATAAAATATGCTTGGGTGCATTGACTCGTTTTCTTGGGTATTTGTTTCTCATGCTGATCAACATGACTTCTGGAATTGTTAAATTGAATGCGACAGAACTGGGTGAAATACTGATATGAACAGCGCTCACAACTGGTATTCTTGTTTAAGGAAGTAAGTTTACAGAACTGTTTTTATCCTGATCATAATTTTAACCCTGATAGGTACAATTCTTCTAACACTCTCTTCAGAGCTGGTGACATAGGATAACTTGATACCAGTAATCATAGAACCATTATGGTTGGAAAAGGTTGGAACCTTCAAGACTGAGTTCAACCGTAAACCCTTTGACACCATGCCTATTAAACCATGTCCCTGTGGGAATTACTCTGTAAGTACAGCAGTGTCCAAGAAAGTTTTTGTAGTTAAGACCTTTGCTTTGAAACCAACAAGTTATAAGAGGCCAGGAGAATAGGCCCTCAGGTTTCACCACAGTCAATCTTTCACTTACCCACCTTATTTCTTAATTTTTCTTTTTTTTTCATCTAGAAAAAGATGTTTCATTCTGCTTTTCATTTTGCATATTACTTATTCTGTGGTCACTTCCATTTGAATTTAATAACTCCTAAGCATCCCTTAACAATACTAGGTAAGAATAGTTAGTTAATAGGAACTCTAATTTGCCACATTGTCATGTTGACTTGTATTTGAAGCTGAAACAGGAGTTTAAGGAAAATCTACAGTTTCTCCATTAGAGGGAATCCTTGCTCTATCTTCTCCTGGAGGTTGTAATTTCTCCCAGTGTATTTTTCAGTGTTTGTCCCCTTAAGAAATGCTGAAGCTTGTAGTTTCTGAAATCTCTGTTTAAAGTAGTGTTCAAATCACTGGCCCTTTGAGTTTGCAGCTTGGTGTGTGCAAGAGGAAGACTGATTTTTGTTGATCAGTGCACAGCCTATAATCCTTCTTATTGCTTTCTGTACATAAGCAGCTGTTAGACAAAAGCATAGTCTTTGTGCAGAAATGTCAAACAATTTTAAAGACTAAATTAGTAAACTCCTTTCAGAGTCTCTTTCTAAGAGATTCTAGCTGGCATCACAATTCTTCCTTCCGCAGGTTTTGATTTTTAACTTCTTTTGGTCCCATCATTTGACCTGCTGGAAATATTCCACAGTCAAAGTAATATGCCAGTGGAGCTGATTTGCTTACCCAGTTGGAAAATACCTGCTCTGAAAAGTTCATTCAATATCAGTGAGACAGTACTGAATTTTAGGAAGCATGCCAAAATTCATCTTCAACCAGAGACTTTCACTTTCTAAAATCTGAAATTATAGAAAAGAATTGGGAGAATTGTACTGCTTCTGGATAACTCTAAGGTTTTTGCTTTAAACAGTGAAAAGGACTTGGTAGTGAAGGCCGTTCGGTAGGTTTTGCTGCTTCATGCTCTGTTCTTATAAGCAGCATCTTATCTGTGTAATGAGTAATGGGAATAGGGTCTTAGTAAGGCACATTCTGATGCCTTCAGTGAGCTCTGGCAAATATTTGAGTGTTAAATATTTCTGTGGGGAGCAGAGATGATTTTATATGAAGGAGTGGCTTGGGGGGGTTAAATAAAAGAAAAGAAAATGCCAACTGTGGAGGTGGTAATTGTATATATGGAAGGAGAGTGATGATAGTTTGAGAAAGTCTTTCATCTTCCTCAAATACCAAGGGGAAAAAAACCTACTATGTTGCTTCTATAAAAAAAAAAAAACAAAAAAAAAACAAAAGTAAGATAAGGAGTGGGAAAAGAGTAGAAATAAAATTGTTTTTTTCTCATGTAAAAGTAGTTGGAATAGTAGATTTTCTGGTGGCTGTGCATGTGGTCAGAACCAATTCATAGTGAGTGTGATAGTTCCCATAGCACTGTCAAACAGGGAAATGGTAGCAGCACCTCTTTGTAGTGTCTGTGGTCAGTGCTTGCACACAGCCACACTGACTATACTTGAGGCTGAAGGAACCAGAAAGAATACAAAATATAGCTAAGTTTCTAGGCCCTGACTCTCCTTTAATCAAAGCACTGAATTGGAGTCTAAATGCTAGATTTGGCAGTGTCATAAAAATGTTTAAAGAAGCAGGTAATCTCCTGTAGCATCCTCTTCAGCTTTAATCTAAAGTATGCAACTTCCACTCGGGGAGTACTTATCTGCAATATGTGATATTCATCACAGGCTCATTCAAGGGCAAAACATTGCCATTTGTAGTATTTCAGCTGAAACTGAAGTAGTTGCAGGAGCTGCTGAGGAGATTTATGCAGTGACACCAAGGAAGACTTCGGCACCTTCAGAATAGACAAGAAAGATTCAAAGCTTCAATGATGTTGCATAAAAGATGATCTTCAGTTGAGACCCAACTCTTAAAAACGTGCATTAAGACCAGTCTTGTAACAATTCAAGATCAGCAGGAGAATTCAACAGCAGCAACAACAAAGCCTTAAGAATGAGCAGCTCTGTCAAGCGAGTAGCTCTTTAGAGATAACAGTAGTACTTATGGTTCTGTAACTCTATTTTTTTTTTTAAAGACAGTATCAGATTTCAAAACTACTGAAGAAAGACAAACAAAATCCACGTCTTCTCTTCTTCCTGGCAGAGGGCAAGTAGATTCAGAAAAAATAACAGCTGACCTTACCCCCTTACAGAATCTAAATTATCCCCAAGGAATAGAAGGAATATGGTAGTACCAGACATGACTCAAAAGAACTATCTCCACCTCATGTAGAAAACTTGGCTACCTGTGGCATTTCTTTGTAGCTTTTATGTGGTACATGCCTGTGTAGTTCGTTACTGTAGCTACTGTGATGTAGGTACAAAAAAAATCTATATTTTGGGCTGTGATTTTAATGTTCCATAGCTTCATTTATTTTAGATTATGCATTTTACAGTGGTGGGCTGGTACAGCAGACTAAAGAAAACACATTGCAAAATAAATAATATTGATAGATTTCATGATCTCCATCGTTGAGGATCCAAAATGAGAAGAATAAATATTCCTTTAATGTGAAAGATACTTGGGGGAACTTTATTGGGAATTATCACGATCATTTAAATGGAAAAGGCTATTTTTATAATTTAATCTGAAATAAAGCTTATATGATTGAAAAAAAAAAAGTAACATGAAATGTGCATGAGAACCATCAACAAAGGATGACATTCAAGCCTCATATGGAAGTCTTGAGAATTACAGCAGTTATCTGCTTTAGGTCAGATTTTACCTGTGCAAAAAAAAAAAAAAAAATTACAAGAATTTATGAAACTGCATTCCTTAAAAGAGATTATTCAAGTGTTTGTACTTTCATGCGTGTTTTGGAATAGCTTTTAAAAAACAGGAAGTAGGCTACAATTATAACTTAGAAACAAAAAACACTGGCTTGATCCAAAATCTCCAAGATGGATTTGACAACTAACTCTGGTGTTAGGGTGATTCAACAAATGTAAATGTAGAGGTGTAGATTAAGGAGCTAGAAATTGGAATTCGCAGAACTCAAGGAATTCTAAAATATGTACCAGGAAAACTTCTTGTAAAGTTCTGCGAGTTTGTCGTATTGCTGAGCAAGCCTGATCTAGCTTCCAGCTCTCAGATACCCCTTCCCTTTTCATCTTCACTGCCAGTGTGACTTCTGCCATTGTTTGTAAGTCTTTTTTTTCATAAGAAAATCATAAAATGGTGAGCCTGATCATACGGTGATGAGCTGTGGCCCTAGGCAATAAGGAACTGTGAAAGAAACTCCAGCAGCCTCAAGTTGAGAAAAGAGTCTGACAGCAAACAAGGGGCAATCATAAGGAGCAAAACTCAGTGCAAAAGTGAACAGACATATTTATGGATTTATTGGAAATCTAGGAATACTTAACAGAAGGACTGAATTCTTGTTTTGTCCAAGGGAATTCATTAGATGTGATGGCAGGAGATAAAAGTGAAGAAAGGGTCAAGCGCAAGAAAAAAGCCACAGACTATTCCTTAAGTCAATAAATTCTTTTCTTTCAAAACAGGAAAGAAAGAGGCATATAAAGAAGATGGTGTAAGAAAAATAGCATGAATTATTGTTTCAACTGAAGGACTTATAAGACTTAAGCATGTCTTCAAACAAGAGCTTTTTTGCTGAAAAATCAGTGATACCTTTAGAAATAATGTAATGGGTCTTTTATTTTCTATTGTCAACCTTAATGACTAGTTGGTAGCATAGTGATGCCTTTGAGAATTTGTTTTTGCCTGTGTTAAAGCTATGTGACCTCGCAGTTTTAATACTGGTGTAACAGTACTCACTCTTTAACACTTTCCGCATTCCCCCTTGGGTGCATGTGTTCTCATAGCGAGTGATGTATCTCTGCACACTGTCACATTTATTTAAATTGCTTAGTTATCCTTGTAAATAAAAGGCACCTACAAATGGTAAATGTAGTCATTGAAGCCATATACCTTGAGGTTAATTCAGCTCTGATAAAATGTTCAGAAGTTTCAAAGGGCCAGATAACAGAACATAGCTAAGGGCCTTCTGGAATATTTTGAAATGTCCTCCCACTGATTTCAGGGACAACAGTCACTTTTCTGTGGCCTTTAAAGTGCTCAAATATTTTAAAGTTTCAATTTAAACACCTTTGATTTTTATTCCCTTTTTATACTGCTCTGGTTATGTTTAAAATGGAGACCTAGCTGCATTTATCAACTGTTGAAGTAAAACTTCCTATTTGCTCTTACTGTGTATTTAATTTGTCTTAGAAATCTCTGGGTCTCTGCCTCCTCCCGTTTCTCTGCCATCCTGTGTGCGCTCCTTGTTTTCTGGGAAGAGAACTTTAAGGTAACACTCCGGAGCTCGGCAGGAAGGATGCAAGGCCCTGCAGAAAGTAGAAGCTTTAGCTATCCATCTAGGAACCGTTCAAAACTGAGAATCAAAGAAACAATGAATTCTCTTTTTAAATATGCTGGAAAACTCTGGTAAAGCCTTCTAGAGCTAGGAAAGAAGCAGCTGCCAGGCAGGATACTTAACTGATGCCTTAACTGATGACTAACAACTCTACTGAGTAACGTTTCAAGCGCAGGGGTTCAGCGACTGGCATAAAGCAGGTCTTGGGCCACCACCTTGTCAGACAAGCAAAATAGACAAGCACAATGCAGTGACTCCAGATCAAAGGTTCGTATAAAAGACAATATTTTGAATCAGGACACTTCCTTTGAGGCTTCCGTTGCACATGCTCTTTGATAGCTTTACCCGGGAATGGCCTTCCTTGAGTTTTAAATGAATCAATTTACTTGTAATAAGGAAAGATACTTACTCTGCTGCCTTTAATTAAATAATTGCTCTGCGTAATTAATTGGTAGCACTGAAATGGAAAACTCCCAAACGTGTAGTATGGAAGCAGTATTGGTAAGTGTGTGTGTGTGTGTGTGTGTGTGTGTGTATGTATGTGTATGTCACCTTCTGCATGCACATGGTAGTTATTTTCCTGAATGCAGTGGAGATGCACACTTGGAATGAAAACTGTTGAATTGCTTTTTGAGGCCTGTGTGTACTGCTGCTTTGACATGCAAGCCCAAGAAAAGGGGAAGGTTAAAGATAAATATACTTGTCTTGGTTTTCCCCTCACTGACAAGCATACCGATTTCCTGCCTTATTTAAATTATTTATTTCTTACTCTATTTCATTGCTTTTAATTAAGTGTCCAGTTGCTCAAAAGTGAAATGCTAACACCATGGTTAGCTCTGGTCACTTGAGGGACAGATTCCCTGACCTAGTGAAATTTCTGCTCCTCCATGGAGCTATATTTATACTCTTATTATTTAAATGGTTACTGTGCAATAGTATGTGGACATCTCATTGGGCATATGTTGTGTCTAAATCTGAACCTCTACGTTCATGTTTGAATGCAACGTGTCTGCAGTGTGTAAAGGGTGTGGATAAGTGTTCATGTTCCCTTCGTTTATCTTCTATTACACCTGCTGTTTGTAGTATTTCAGTCAGCCCGAATTGGTGATTGTCAAAATATATCTATTAATTATAGTCCTTAATTAAATGTCCTTGCATATGAACAGCAGATATTGCTGTTAAATTCTCTCTCTTTTATAATTTAATTGTTTAGATAATATTTTATTGCCAAATACTAACAATATTTCTTTTAAATGGTGACAAACGTTGACATATGATTTTAATTTTCATTTTTTTAGCAAACCAACTCATTTTCATTTGTAATAATGTATTCATTTCAGTGTTTAGACTTTCCCTAGTCATGATTAAACATCAGAATATAATGCAAAATTTAGATTGAATAACATTTTTTATTTGCCAAATTATTAGATGTGCCTCACATGCTGTGAACAAACCATTCTGAGAAAAGAAAATTAGGAAGTTTTTTACTTTGAACTTAAAGGATGAAAGAACTAAGCCACCCTAATGACTATATCAGATATCTGGCGTGCTTTCAAACATTTCCTTGAATTTGTCTCATTGCTCGTTCTAAGTATTAAGGTGTTCTAGTCACATATAGAGATAGCTACCCATACCGAAAAGCATTTGTTCCCTACAAATGACTATATGCATAGCTGTACAGAGTATAAAGTAGTTATTCATAACACCAACATAAAAATTTAGTGATAAATCTTTCCTTTTGAACCACTCAATAACATTTGTCACTTTATTATGTGGTGAGTACGTGTATAAGGAGGATACATGGCTGCAGAAGAGGCAGTCACAAGAGATGATAAACATTGGTGGTTCCTGCCAGGTTTGTCTTCTCGGCTGTGTTCTTCAGGGTATTTTGTTTTACTTTGTTTTTATTTAGTCAGTTTGGGTTATGGGGAGGAAAAGACCTTCTGTGTTTCTGCCTCCTCTATGACTACCAAATTTTTCAGCACGGCCATCAGCACTTGAACTCTTGTCAAACCCTCTCTTGCCACAGACCTTATCTAATTCACTTGAGTTGAGAATATTTTGTATTCTCAGGGAAGAGAGTAACTTTTAATTTTCGACTCTTCCTGCAAAAATAAATCTAAAAATAAAATGCACCGTTTTCAATGAGAACTTCCTAATAAATCCCTATAATTATGCCCCAGATAGAGCTTATATACATATTGATAGTGCCTTGGTGTTTTTTAGTAGTTAAGACTTTATTCAGTGAGGCATAAATGTTACCGTGATTCAAAGAACTGGTATATCACAGTAATAGGTGAAAATATGGGTGGTGTAAATATAGTCTCTATGCAAAATGCTTTGGTTTGAATGTTATCTGGTACATGAACGACTAGCTGCAGTAAAAGAGCAGAGAGATAAGTGGGTGAGAGTACTTTCCTGTCATTCTTTTGGTTACAAGAAAAAAAAATGTTGGTTGGAGCTCAAAATATATTCTTGTGATGATTTATTTCATGTTTTCCTTAATTTTGCTCTGTGACTATATGGTTGCTTTACAGTTTTTGTCACAGTCAATGCAAATATTTTTGATTGCTCTTGTGAATGAAGCACCTTGGTCTGTTTTTCTAATTGTGTTTTGATACTCTCTTGTTGCTACTTTCAGTGATACCTGCATAAGAAGAGGAGACAGTGATATTCTTTTGGCATGTTCTCCGTGGGCTTATTTTAGGCTGGAAAAAAAAAATCAACCGTAGTAGTCATTTTGCTTTGATGGCTTAATGTTTTATGGGAAAGTGATTACCAAAGAGAAATCTTTCAAAAAGTTAAGCTTGATACTTGATCTGGAATTCTAAAGAAATGCTTCTTACATCTTAGCTGCAAAAAAAAGAGCCCACCTTTTCCTTTCAATAACCATTTTTCCTTTGAGGATAAACTTAAGTGGTTTAGAGCTTGTTCTCAACTGAAGTGAATTTAATAGATTGTCTGTTGTCTTTCAGTATACATAGAATTAGCCTCTTTGAGCCTCTACCTCAGACCACAGATGTACAATGGATATCTTTTTTTTTTTTTAAATGACACTTCCAAGGTTTTACTTTTTCTTCTGTAATCATGATCTTGATGTTAGGGCTCACTGAGAAAGCTAATTTGAATGGGATGGGTATATATGAATTTTAATTTTCAGTAGCTTGACTTTTGCATTAAGGTAATCAATAATTATGCTATTAATCTGTACAGTGACAAGATGTACAGATGCTCAGATATAATCAGCACCCATGTTGACAAATAATTCAGCCTAAACTCAAAGCCAAGGTGCTTACAGATTTGTCTTGTAAATTGAAAATCTTGTTCCTCAAGTTTTAAGTAATTTGTTGGATTTTTTTCTCATTGTCCATTTTTAAAGATATTAATCTAAAGCTTGTTGAAATCACTGGAAGGCTGCCTTAATCTTTCATAAATTTCTTTTTTCAGTTTAGATTTACCCTGAATGCAAGTTATGCAGGATTGGGGATTCCTGTGGTTTTGATTTTTACTTCAAAGCAGAATTGTTTGTGGTATATCTTCAATTCCCTTAAAGCTAGGATGTTTTTGAAGACATGTTGAATTAAACTACTGTTCTGCTCAAAGTCTTCACTTATGAAAGAGAAATAGCCAGGAGGAACTAATGGGTTGTTGTTCTTTGTGGGTGAGTCTTTATCAGGAGCATTTTTGCTGCCAGCAAGGTTAAAAACTGCTGAAATGGGATTGCTGCCTATTACTCTTCCTTTTCTTCCTTATCCTGTCCAACAAAGCAATCAAAACAATCCTATTTTTTGAGTCTGTTTTGACATGCTCATTCTTTCTAAGTGTGGTACCTTGTGCCTTGCCACATCTTCTGTAGCTACCTCTGTGACCCAATCTTCACACTCTATCACTCAAATGTAATGTAAAGACCGTGAGAAGTAAAAACATTTTGTTTAGGAAACTACCAAGTGTGTTGTATGGAACTTTCTCTGAAGTGTGCTTGCTTCTGAAATAGAACATCGAGTTGTCTTTGCTTCAAAGAGATAGCCAATGTATACTCAAATTTTGTTCAAAAGATGAGTTAGAAGTATAAAACAAGTGGATATTTTGATTCTGCTAATCTAAATTTCTATTTCTGTAAAATAGCAGTAAATTCACCTGACTAGCTGGTCTAAAGATTAACATTGGTAAAAAGCTCAAGTGTAGTGATGAGAATTCTAGGAGGACAAAACAAACTACCCTATTTTGGATGAGGAGATACATGGAAGCAATATATTGAACACAGACATAAAGAACGATGATAACTACCTGTTTATTTCTTATAGTATTTTGTCCCCGAGGGGCAAGCTTAATTTTTCTCCTCAATGTTGCTGTGAAGTCCCAGGCTGTCTGAGTACCAGACTGCTCAGCAAGTTGGTACCTAAACCTATTCCTGCCTCTCCAACATCTTCAATTTCATATTTCCTTCTGACAGCAGTCCCCCAAATGGATATTAGAAACACTATTATGGTCTTCGCAGTCATTTGATCTTTCATTACCGGTAAATAAATGTTGATCAGCAGGACTTTGGCTCTGTAAAAATAACCAAATATTGTAAATAAGAAATGAACATTTTTTTTGCTAATTGGGGCAGAATTAATACATGGGCAAATGAGTGATGCTTGCATGAGCATAGCCTGAAAAGAAACTTTGCTGAGAGAGAGGAACTGGGAATTAATGGTATTTTCAGTGCCTTGTATTTTCACAGTTGTAAAGTTAAAAGCTCATTGCAATTAAAAAAAAAAAAAAAAAAGATGACCCTGACTGTATTTCTACCCTTAATATAGACCTAGTAGAATTACAATAGAACTTGATGATGTAGAATTCTTTGGCTTTGTAAATGCTGAGCTTGCCAAATGAGAATCGGAGTGATGATACATTAAAGAAAGGCTATTTATTTTCTAACACTGTGCATGCAAAAAAAGTATTCTAATAGCTCATTCTGCAGCTATAATTTAATATATTTTAATGAGTCTTTGATCTTTGACATCTTGGGGCTCCATGTATTGAAAATAGCTTATAAGCACATTTTGTATGAATGAAAGCCAACATTTTTTACAGCATATTTACAAGGCAAGATAGTGTGCTATCACTTCTCCCTCAGCATCTGTAAGTTGCACTTAGCTGACAACTTTCTTATAAAAATATGATTCATATTGAAATAAAGAATCTCAGATTCATAAAAAGGGATAAATTACAGTCAGTTTTTCTGATCTCGGTTTACTGTGTTAAATGTGGCACAGGTACTAATGTACTAACTTCCTTGTAATTCTGTAGGTACTTCCACATATACGAACTGAGTGGTATGTTCATATGTTGGATAATTTGGTCTTAAATTTTCTTGTTGATTTAGTATCTTTCATTGGATTTTAGCTCTGTTAATATTTTCATTTTTCATTTCCTTTGTATTTCTTACCACCCTTTTTACCATTCTTCTACAATGATCAAATTATCTGCATACTGAGCACTGTGTCAGGTAACTTTAATGACTTCTGTAATGTGATTATAATGAGGCCTTTGCATTTTCATAGTTTCTTTAAGCAATAAAAGCCATAGTTCTTCTCCCTGCTCACTCGTATACTGATGTGAAATACTGAAGGGCTTTCACTCCCTGCCTGTAATTCTAAACTTCCTGATGTGCCGTATTGTTAATATAAATTGAGAATGCTAGGTTATTTTATAGTCATTCAAATGATAGCTCTTGGTATCCTACTGCAAGCTTTTTGAAAGGGTATACAATCTATAGTAGTATTATGATAATATTCCCATCTTTTCTTGAGTAGCTGTTCTACTCATGTTGCTATTCAGGAGACTTCTGTTGATAGCCTCACTTTTCATAGCTCTGATGTTCCACATTGGCATATTTATTGCTTCAATGGCCTGTTTCACTTGATCTTTCTAGTTCGGGAGATACTATGGGTAGCGAAGTCAGCATATACCCTGGAATCAAGGGAAGGCATAAACTTGTGTGTCACATAGGCAGCTAAATATTGTCTTGCACTCTGTTAATGTTGATGGCCAGATGCTCATTAATGCCAAACTGCATTTGGGATCACTGGGTCTGCATTTAGGCTTACCAGCAGGGAGCTGGTCACTATCTAAGAGCAAACTAAGGGCAGGAAATGCTAGAATAAATTACACAAAGGTTAGACAAACAAAAATCTGTACGTGTTTGTGAAGAATGGTATGCAGCAATTTCAAATAATTAGGTTCTGCCATCCTTAATCATGTCATGTCAGCATAGCAATTAATAGATCAATGTCTAGATTTGGATTAGAGGTATGTGAATTTGTCTGATGGAATATGAATAAAAGCAGGATAATATCTCCTAATGATCATTCTGCTTTATATACTTCAGACTACCCAAACATTACTGTAGAGATGATGTGCCGGTATCACTTTTTTCTTTTCTTTTTTTTTTCTTCGGAGTTCTTCCTTCACCTCAGTGAGACACAAAAACCTGGTGGTTCAGTTAGTGAGTGATGTTGATTTTCCATAAGCATAAGAAATATCAGACCAATAAAATCATAAATAACGTTTAAAAATTTTTTTTTTTGGTTTGCTTATGTGTGCAATGAGACAAAGTAGTGACTGCTGAGTCAAAAAAGATCAGGTAAAATATACACACACTTTTACTGTAATTGGGTCAGAATGTTTGAATATTGCTCCACAAGAGACTTTAAAAACAGTATTTCATACAAAGTAAATGTTATGAATTTATAAACCTCTTGACTGTAACGAATACTAACATTTGTTGGGATAAGAAATACTGACTGTATCTGAGTCCTTACTTTACCCTGAGGATTTTGCATGTTTCAGGTAAGTTATTCCACTATACAGAAAATAATTCCATATTTCACAGAAAATTTCAAAATACTGGTCCTCACATTCATGCATCTGGATATCTCTAGCTCATGATTGCTTTGGAAATCTTGTTTCCTTTTCCTGATATTCTAAGGTCTCTGTTTTATACAGTATTCCATACTTAATGCTCCCTCTTCCCTCCCTATTTCCCCTTCTACATCATTGCAATGCTTGGAATAGCTTTTTTAGACGAGGCCACATCAGACCCTTTACGCTTTATATAGGAAGAAGTAGATGCCGACCTGTAAAAAGGGTGCTTAATTTTTTGGACATCAATGGAAATTAATGAAAAGGTCTTGCACTAGTGTTTTGAAATGTGTAATTTTTGAATTTTTGAAGTCTCTGAATTCTTTGTGAAGCTACTTTGGAGAGAAAGGAATAAAAGACTGCCTGATAGGGAGGGAAAGAGAGAGTTGGGATTATCTGCTTTTTAAATCTCTACATGTGTATTTTATTGGTGAAAAGATTGAGTATTGAGCACATATTGCTGATATCAGCACGGATAATGAACCAGGCGGAGGTTTTCGTTACGAATCAGATATGATGCCTGTCCCTTGACCCATATGCCAACTTTTCAGTGTGTTGAATAGCCAAGTGGTATCAGTGTTAAGCACACTTTGAATAGCTGCTTCATTAGAGCACTAAATGTCCACCAGAAAGTAGTTAAGAACAGTAATTGCACATGCAATATTATAGATCTGTGCCTATTTACTAAATACTGAAAAGATGATTCAGTAGTGAGAGATCTCATTAGAGATATCTTGCATGGAAACAATAGGGTTTTTTTTTTCAATAAATAGGGGATTTGGAGAAACACTCGATATAGCTTCTGGCAAACTGCTGCCCTTCTTTATAAAGGGAATGCTTATTTATAAAAGAAGGGATAATAATAAAGCACTTCAGTATAGGATTATGACTTTCAGTTTCAGATTTGTGTAGATGACAAGTCAGTGAAGGACAAAACTGAGTCTGATTTAACTCCATCTTACACACCTCATAACTGAGACTTTAAGTGACTCAGTTCAGGCAACACAGTGAGCCAACAGCACATGCTGTATTTTAACTCAGAATCAATTCAGGACCAGTTTGTGTGTGTATATACTAAGTAACTGCACCCAGGCAGTTAAAAGCACTATCTTGCACTTATGCTAAAATAACTGCATAAACAAAGTCTATGAATCCTGTCGTGACCTATATGTTTGTCTGTCATATGTATGTTGAAATATGATATAATTTGTACTACTAATCACTTAAAGCAGTAACAATTAAATGTGTAAATTATTCAAGTCTAATTATTTAGTTTAAATTTGCAAGCGTGATATAGTAACCAAATGG
>JAUBNY010000689.1:513588-526167 GCA_032275445.1 Crypturellus soui | reverse complement strand
TGCTTAGAGCCTTGGTTTCTTATAGATGTTACTGGAGACATTCTGAAGACAAGTGAAAAGTGAAATAAAAACCTTGGGAAAAAAAAATGCAGCAAGAAATGGCGTGTGTTTGCTGAAGGAATAAATCCCATCCCTGGGAGAGGCAGCTGTTGATGGCCGTGGGGAAGCGAAGGGCCCTCTCCCAGGCTGGGCCGCGCCTGCAGTCTGCTCCCTGTGGGCAGCGGCTGCGAGGGCAGCAACCCGGCCCTTCCAACTGCCCTGCAGGGACAGTGCTCCTGGCCGGGAACTGGAGGAACTGGAGCAGCAGGTAGCAGGAAGGGGAATGAGAATCCCTGCAGGATAGGGAAGGTAAAACTCCTCACAAGTCCCTGTGGTAAATGTAATGTAACTCTATTTTTGCTGTTTCTTCCACAAATATCGCATTTCTCTACAGCTTTGCTAACATAGGGGCTACCTTTTGATGCAGTAGGAAAGACTACACTAGCTGCAAAATATCTGTATAAATGCCAGAGGTGGCTAGATGATGAGGTATCAGCATGCATGGAATGCCTGCATTGCAAGTGTTCCCTCTGGTTTTTTTTTTTTTTCCTTATTTTTTCTCTACTTCTCTGATCTGTTTTAAATGGTAGAAATAGGATAATTTGTGTGCTAGCTTGAATGTATTATGACTCTGCTCTGTCATCAGTGCAGGAGAGCACTGCATATTCTCTTCCCTTGGCTACAGATACTAGCAAGCTGTTCTTTGCTAGTTGATTTCTTAGTAGGTACTTGCACTGGAAGCTGTTGCACATGCATTTATTTAATGATCTTATTGATGCATTGGTGAGGGTGTGGTAGGAAGGTTTTGTAGCTTTTGATGCTGTATTATACATGGGTAATCAAAGCATGAAATACTATGTTGTTGATGTCATTAGCATAAACCTTATACCACAGTAATAGCTTTCTTGTCCTATTTTGGGGAAGTATTTCAAGATTTTTAAGGAAAAAAGTCTTTCTTTCCATGAGAGTCATCACAATTATTGCAACAAATAATCAGGCTACTTAGAATGGAAAGATTTAGAAAAGTATGGAGTTTTTAATAAAGTAAAAGGATTAAAACAGCCTTTTACTGTGATCTGTAATAATTAATTGGTGAGCTTTGGAGAAGAGTGGATATAGTTTCAAATAAACAATATATTTTCCAAAATATATTTTTCATCTTTTTCCTTATCTATCCTTTTTATCTGATGTTCTAGGAATATTAAAATAAACTCTGAGAAAATTAGTTATTACACATGAAGGTGATAGCCAAAATCTAATAAGATTAAAAGATGGCTCTGTATTTTCTGCAATCCATCTCAGCATTTTCATATGGCTGAAGAGTCACTGTTGTTTATGCTTCTTAATATTTGCATTACCTGTAATTAGGAAGAGAATTTTAAAACACCTCTGGCAAGAATAGAAGGGTTCTTCATAGAACATAGTCTTTTGTGAGCCACATAAGGCATGATATTTAAACAAAATTCAAATCCTCAAAAGAGATTTCTTTCTATAGAACAAAGAGGCATTTCTTCTGGCATTTATTTGAATATGCCATTTAAATCTATTTATAGACTGCTGAGGCAGACATTGGGAATTTGGGGTCATATTTGATCTCTGATGAAAACTTTTGGTGTGACTTTGTGTTTATTTCCCATTTCTAAAACTGTGGAATTATGGTAATGCTTATTCTCTGTTGCCTGTTACCTTGTTGTCTTTGCATGATAAGATTTCAAGTCTACCTCTCTTTTCTTTATAAAATACAAGCATACAACTGGACCCTGATCATGTTTGGGAGCTCTAGTTCCATTTTATTTTAATTACTCCTCCTTACTGGAGGCTAGAAAGGGTACACAAAAGGAAAATGAGCACTCTATCTCTTATGGCCAGTATTAAATATACTCTCAAGTCTTTTAAGCACATATTCAGAATTGTGCAAGAAATTAACTGAGCTTAAATAATGTGTTCGGATCTACTCTCACATGCTCTATCAAGAGCTACAAGTGAGGCAGCTCAGGGCCCTTAAGGCTTCTGTGTCCCCTCAGGGACCTGGCATTTTTTTGGGTATCCTCCCGTTCTCCTCAGCTCTGGTGAGGCCGCACCTGGAGTATTGATGCAGGTCTGGGCACTCCAGTATAAGAAGGACATTTTGCTTCTAGAGAGGGTCCAGCGGAGAGCCACAAAGACGATTAAGGGATTGGAACATTTTTCATACAGAGAAAGACTAAGTGAGCTGGGCCTGTTCGTCTGGAGAAGGCTGAGAGGAGATTTGACCAATGTGTTCAAGTATCTCTAGGGGTGATTGTAGGGAGGATGGGGCCAGACTCTTCTCTGTGGTGACTGGTGACAGGATGAGGGGTAGTGGATGTAAGTTAAAACACAGGAAGTTCCATTTCCACATGAGGAAGAACTTTCCTGTGAGGGTGACAGAGCCCTGGCACAGGCTGCCCAGAGAGGCTGTGGAATCTCCTTCTCTGGAGATCTTCCAGATCCCGCCTGGATGCCACCCTGTGCCACGTGCTCTAGGTGGCCTTGCTGGAGCAGGGGGTTGGACTAGATGGTCTCTAGAGGTCCCGTCCAACCTCAGCCGTTCTGTGGTTCTGTATCCAAATGCAGCCATGTTTTTTTCTGCCTAACTCCCTGACTCCTTTCAGTTTGCTGAATAGGAAGGGGATGATTCTGGGATGATTGTTCCTGATGGCTGACCTCAGGAAGAGGTAGTGTGGTCTGAAGTTGGAAATCCAGAGGAAAAGTGGCAGGAGGAGACAGGAGTTCAGATGCACTTCTGTCTTCGTAAGCTGCCACATTCCAGAACATGATGGCTGGCTGGCTATTGTGGATTTGCCTTTAGAAACCTCGTTCTCCCTCTGCTTAGACTGCTGAGTTGTGGTGCCTGGTATTTGGGCATGAAATCCAACTCTTGGCTTCGGTTGTTGCTGAGTAGTCAGCAACCACCGTGCCATGGAGTGCTAAAATCAGCTCCTTAGCATCACATGCTTCTCCTTGTTAACCACCCTGAAGGAGGTATTTGGTGGACAGATTCTCGGGATCATACAAAGACATTTTGGTGAAAAAAATAGTCTTCTCACTAGAGGGACTAAAATGTTACTTATAGTTTATAGTAATGAAAATAGTCAAAATAATGGTGACTTCTCCACCAGAGAGAGACTTGTGTCCCAAAAACATACTTGGCTTCTGCCAACGGACTCCAAGAGAAATCAGTTAAAACCAGCGCATTCCTGTCTTATACAGGGCTCATTTCCCATATACCCTTAGCTTTTCCAATTCCAAAATGGAACATCTAGGGGAGTTAGTTTTTTGTCTTGCAGGTCTCTGAGGCATTGCCTGGGTCTTACATTTTGTGTCATTTTTGCTCAGTGCAGTTCATTGCTCTGTTGGGTTCCTGTTCTAGTCCCAGATCTCAGAAAAGCATCTCTTTTCCTGTAGTTTCTATGAGAAAGAGGGAGTAGATACTGCTTTTTTTGTCCCCCTCTTTTCTGCTCCTGTCCCTCAATAAATAATTGCCTAGAACTGAGCTGAGCTACCCTAAAACTGATGAATACAGATGGTGACTGGTAGCTACACAGTTTTTAACTCCTGATTTTTTTATTTTTGTAAATTTCTTCTTTCTCTCTGTGGTGTTTATAGGAATTAACAATATCACCTTTTTAACATCTGTGCTTACAACACAGACATTTTCAAAGAGTCTTATTAAGCAATACTTCAAGGGACAGTCCCGGTTTCCAAGATGCTGCCTTGTAATTTACTGAGGCCTGAGAGATCTCAACTTGACTCCTAAGCATCATTAAGCATCATGGACACTGTTTCCTGTAAAACCATTAGATAGCGGATACCCTGCAGTTGCTGGGGTGTGCACAGAACTGTACTCTCTTGACAAATGTGTAAATACCTATCAGCTGTGATGACTAATGTAGCACAATTTCACCTACATTTGGCATCTGTGAATTTCATGATATGCATTATTATATGACATTTTGCATTTGTATGTGTAACATCCATTACTATGTTAATGGATGCTGGCAATTACAATTTAGAACTGATTTATTTTTTCAGTTATTTGAAGAGACAAATTTATGTCAATTTTGAACAAGATCTAAACTTCTACTCATATGTATGTAACAGATTATGACTGTATATTTTTTTTAATGTTTAAAAATCTTTTATGTTCAGAACTTTATCTTCTTAAGTAAAACTCACAAGTTTTTTATAGAAGGGCAATATTTCATGAATCTGATGGTTGAAAATCACAACTTGAAACTGTTAATTGTTAAATCTAGCAATTAAAGCCATTTTTAAACAAACCTCATGATTCTTCTCCTTTCAGGAGAAAGCTGAGCTGCAAGAAAGACTGAAATTTTTTCATTTGGCTAATAGTTTTGGAAAGTTTGACCTGTACTGGTGTCCTCAGATTGGAAATATTTTGGAGCATACACTTTGTTTTCTTAGACTCCTCTCTTAGTCTACTCTTGGAAATGTGTAGATGTCAAGATGATTAAGGAAGTCTGATTCAGAGCTTTTAAATAAGACATGACTTTAGTATAGCAAAAGGTAAATTAATACATGAATGAGGATGGTGTTTATGTAAAAGGAAAAGAGATACATCTCCCAGTCTTATGGGATGCTAGCTCAAATGACAGCAACTTGTTCAATTTTGATGTGCCCTTTCAGCTCCAGTTATGTCTGTTCTTCTCCTCTCTTGATTTTTTTAGATGCTACCTCAGAAGTTTCACACTCGCTTCACTCGCAATGGATGCATTGTTCTGATTTCTTAACCCCTGTAGGTTTATGCTTCTACCCCCTTCTCCCCTTCCTAGTGCTCTGCAGTTTTCTTTTGTTAATTCTGTGTTATCTTAGAAGTAATTTCTCCCATGTATGGCCCATGTTCTTTTTCCTCATAAGTCATAAAGAGAACCATTTGTTATAGGTATATTGCAGGAGGTGGGAGGATAGGACACACAGAAAGCAGAAAATAGCACAATTTTCAATGTTACCTTTCGTACTGTAGCATTTCTGTGTGTGTTTTTTTTTTTTTTTTCTGTCATTCAAGCTGAATACAACATTAGACTTTCTCAATCCTTTTGGGCCAGGAATATTTCTGCAGCTAGATGCATTGTTAACTTTGAGGATTTTCAGAATCCATGTTATACTGAATTTAACTACTACAAAGTAAATGTTCTTGTTAAACAATATAGAGCTGAATCGGGACCCACTGATACCGCTGAGAAACTGCAGATCTTCAACTGTTTCCCATCTTTTCTGCTTAAGAAGCCTTAATATAGTAGAGAGAGATATTTATACTTTTTAGGAGTCATAGATGTGTCTCTTATCCTCTTTAAGGAATGTCTTCTCTTAAATGCACTTCCCTTTCGATACAGCAGAGAATTCCAATCCTTAATTGTAACAACTCAAACTTTACAGTCTGTTTGTCTTCCCCTCAGGTCATGGATTGAAGCTTTAAGGGAGTGTGTTGGAAAATGTGTGTTAGCTGAGCGCTTAACGGGGCCTTTAGCTCTCAGTGCTATCTGAACTAGTTAGGAGTAGATGACATTTTCTTCCTCATGATGGAAGCAGTTGCTCCAAGGTTCCCACAGTCACTATATCTTTATAGAGAAGTAATTAATGGATGAGTGCTGAGGATTAGATGATCAAAAGTAGTGTTTCCTTGAGCACTGGGACTTCAAAACCTGGAATATGTAAATTTAATTCTGTCTTCTGAACAGGAAAAGCTTGTGTATATGAATTGTTGTGCTTTACATATCAGCCTAGAAAGAGACTGAAGCTTTTTTTTTCAGGAAGAGGATGATCTCTAGCCCTGAAAAGATTTCAAAACTGTATTTTCCATGTCCTTGGAGAGTACTTTAACTACCAGGTTTTATCATGTGAAATGAAGGTGGAAGGAAGTCTCACTCTTTTGAAGAATCATAGTTCCTTTGGAGAAAATAGGAAGCGTGACTACAAGTTGGGGCTTAAGGTGAAATATAATTTAGACACTTGGCTCTTCCTGTGTTTTGCTTTAACTAATTCAATAACTATGAATGAACATTCCTACTTGGGGAAGTCATCTGTACAGTAATGTAAAAAGCTTGTTCCTGGACTTGTTCTCAAATTTTACAAGGTTCCCTTCCATGGTTTGATAAGTGATGATGTGTAAGAGAAGAAGATGTTTCAAACACTGCTTTAATCTTGCTTATGATTGTACCAGCTCTACAGAGAAAGAGCCTGAACTGAAAAAACTCTGTGCTTCTGCTTCAGACAGTTTCCTTACCAGAACTGTCTCCTGAAGTCTCTTCTGGCTGTGCTATATATTTTGTCTTTGCCTTGGGGAAGTAAAAGTAGAGGAAGTGCTGTCTTTTCATTTTGGTTTGAATGCACTGAACATTACTGGTGCTGTTTGAAGACCTTTAAGACAATGCAGAGAGTTAGTGAGTGTTGCATAATACAGTACATAAAATATGTACTGTATGTGGTTGTTTAAAGTATATTTTGGCTTCCTTCTGTGGCTTCCTTCCACAGAAGGAAGTGGTCTAGAGAGATTTGCACAGAGGGTAGGCAATATAGCTTGCTATTAAGTACCAAGTTTTCAGAATAAATCTTCAGTCTATCTACCTGAAATATTTGGAGATATTTGCTTGCTTGTTTGAAAGTTTTACTTTTTCCTAGGTGTTCTATTCTGTGCATTCTATTAACTTTCAGATGAGCTTGAGGTAGTACTAGTTGAAGTGCCTGAGTCAAATAAGCTTGCAGTGCCCTTGATTACCCTGATTTGACAGAAAAGGAGAACATTGGTTGTGGGAAAGATAATGGGAAAAGAATGGTTTCTTTCTCTGCTTCCACCCTCCCCATCCTATTTGCTGTCCATAGGGCTTTGGTAAGGTCTAGGAGCTGGTTTTGCTCCATCCTTGTCCCTGTTTTACTTTGCAATTGCCAATCAGGTGTGAAAATTATTAATCTCACTGTCTTCATACTGAAGCTGAATTCACTTGTTCTTGTACTAGCGTGCAACTTTGGGCGCCTGTAATGATGAGATCTCCTGGCAATTTCCTTAAAGAAACCAATGACAAAACATAAAAAAAAAAAGTCAATACTCTATACCATTTTCCATGATCTTATTCCTAATCTCTTGCTGTATTGTTACTGTTTCTAATATTAGTTTGCTATATATTAAAGTATCATCTAATTATTCCCTTTATCAAAAAGTGGTCATTAGTTTTGCTTTTCTACTGCTTAACAACAGTCCTTGAAAATTAATGCTACAGTAATAAAGACTCCAGTAATTGCTTTAGAAAATTAATTATTTTCAGAGGATAATTCTGACTTTTCTGTGTATATCCTATCTTATTAAATCTTGCAGGTTTTCCTGAAATGAAGAACTGTTAGGCAAGGTGCACGGAAACAAAGTTTTTTCAGTAGATGAAACACTTTATTTGGTGTTGAATGCAGTGAACAAAACTAAAATACTTGATAAAAAGTATTTAAAATGTTACAAAATCTGCAAAAAGTGATTGTAGGGTTGTTAGATTCAAGGCAGAGAGTTTGAGCGCTGTCTCATGCATTGTCCTGCTTGACAGCGTGAGTTAGTGCAACTTCTGGTTAGTAAGATCTACCGTTTGTGTAATAACATCTGCTTAAGACACAATAAAGTTACTAATCACATAGGATCAGGAAATTGGGCCTACTAGATGAACATGATTGATACTTGGACCTCAGATACTCAAACAGTGGTGACTGAAGAATTAGGAAAAAACAGAAATCCTCCCTCACCCACCGACTGACCAAGAAAAATGCAGTTGTGATTTTGTTTGTTTGTTTCCTGAGTTTTTGATGGGTGATGGGTGTGTGTGTGTGGGGTTTTTTTTTTTTTTTTAAAAAAAAAAGCTGAGTACAGTAATGTTGTTAAATATTCTGTTTTAATGTTATGTTTCTTCCAAAGTAGAGTAAGCATATGCCAGTGATAAAATTTGCCAGCAAGCATGAATTTTTATACTTCAGATGGTGCCAAAACCCTTAATGAAGTCTATCTCATTTTTGTGTTGAGAAAGCCTGCTATATGGTGTCGCTTAGGATACCCTCTCTTTCTGAAGGAGTGAACAGAGACAAACTTATAATTATGGCTATTGGACTATGAGCTAATGCTTTCTGCATTTTCTACAAAAACTTGTACTTTCTTATCACTGTATTAATAAAATATTTCTCAAAAATATTTGTCTTCCTATGAAAGTTTCCTATGATGTAAGCTAATTTCATCACCTCACTTTTTTTAATAGGCAAGTCTTTGAAATTAAAAAAAAAAATTGAATGTTAACATGCATGCTTTATTGTATTTTTTTGAAATACACCTACTTGAGAAAAGGAGAGAGCAATTCAGTGCCTTACATAATGCTCTTACGAAACTTCAAATTCCATTGCGGATTAAATTTTATGACTTGTGGTTTCTATCATCTATGAAGAAGGGAAAGTATACTTGCTTTCTTGCCTGCAGTCCCTTTTCTAAAGCTGGGGAATCTGAGATGCACAGAAGTGAAGTTTGATCTCTGATCCATCACTGCTTTGGGGGCACTGGGAGATTTCTTTGGAAAGAGCTACTCTTCCCTACACTCTGGCCCTGGGAGATTTCTTTGAAAAGAGCTACTCTGCAGTGATTTAGGCTGTGACTTCAGACAAAACTGTGTTCTCATTAGTTTGGGTCTCTGGGATTGTTTCATTATAAGGACAGCTGTGGTGATATCTGAGTTGGAGCATCGAGGTGAACTTTTTCCAAAAGATGAGCCACCACACACACCACTGCGCAACTGTGTTATATTCCTGCATCAACCAGGAATGCTATGACTCCTTAGGAGGGAAAATGTGTCAGAAATTTTAATGTTGTGGCAGATGAAATAGTACTAAGGTTATTTTTCTTATGCTGTACAAGTGAATTATCCAGTGACTACCCTCAGTGGCACAACATACACCCTGCACTTTTGCCCTTTTGCTGAATGTGACGTGTCTGCATTGGTGTTTGTTTGCAGCTTAAAATGAGAAAGTTATAATTAAAAAAAAAATCAATCAATGAATAGTGTGTTAGCACTAGTCTTAGAAACTGCGGCTCCTCTAGGTAGTCTGGCTAGGCTTGTCACACCTAATTCACTTAATGAAGGAGAGAAGATAAATTTGTACAATATCTCTTATTACAATTTTGAAAACTGACATTTTTGTTAAAGTGCCTCTGACCAGATATATGGCTGCATAGTGTTTAAAAAAAAAGTGCAACTCTAAATGGTACTTTTGAGTTAATTTTGTAATGTGTTATCCTCCCAAAAAACAGAAAAGTCCTGAGTACTTGCTTCTCTCTTTGGGAAACTCTCTAGCAGATACAACTATTTCATCACTGCATTCGTAATGGATGTGTGACTGTAAATTCAAGTGCAAAATGTAAGAAGCCACAGGGCAAGCTTTTGGGATCCTAAGACTCTGTCCGCATGCGCATACAAGCAGACAGTCTTTTTCATGCAAGGTAGAATTTTGAGAAGGTTTGGGAATTTGTATTAACTTTTCTTTGTGTCTGTAGTGAAAGAGAGGCTTCAAGTATGTATCTACAGATTCATTGTCGGTAGTCTAAAATAGCAATTATATGCAGTTATTAAGCGTGGTTATCAAAAGAAAAATAATTGCACTGAAATTATTAACTAAAACACATATGCACGCAAAATAATGGTGAGCTTTGCAGCTGTTCTGAGGATGGTGCTTGGTGAGGTTAGAGGAAATGTTCTGCTCGCTTTCCAGAGCGAGTCGATTAAAGATGTGCAGCAGTATTAAGACTTTGACAAATATAGAGTCCTCTCTGAGGTGTGTAAAAGCAGCTTGTGATACAGCTGGATAGGTTTATGAGGGTCTTGGAGAATGTTGTACAATCTTTTTTATTTGTATTATTCTCTTGGCCCTAAAGTAATGGATTATGCGTAGAAAATGTACTGGTGCTGCAACAACAAATAGATCAACTGAGAGAACAGCCTTTGCCTGAAGTATCTTTAAAACTGTGAATGTGAAGTTGGATGATGAATTGAATAATATACTTCAAAGGACAGATATACAGTATCTGAATATGAAAAAGCATAAGTGCATGAAAGCATGTCACAGCCATATGCAGTGCAGGCTGTTGTTAGTGATAAAACAGTTTACTATTGTCCTTGCCACCAACAGACTATGTCAATTTCGCTTCTGATGTCACTTCTGCCTTATACTTATTAGAATCTGTATGCATTATAAAATTTTGCAATGCCTGTTACTAAAGAATGAAAACAAAAAAAATGCTGACTTGAATAGAAAGTAAATCTATTTGCTTTGATTCATTTTTCCCTGCAAAGCAGTTGCCATCTTTACTTGGTTTGGCCTATTTTTATTTTTTGCTGAAATGTACAAACATATTTATTCTGACTTCAATTTACATGCAGTTGAAGGACTGAACAGTTTCATTAGCATGCCTCTTTAAAGGAGTTGACAGAATTTAATGTTGCTCAGAAGAAAACAGAATTATGTTTGGGTAAGGTGCAAATAAAAGTAAAGATTTAAGTCTTGGACTTTTGTTTTAGTAAGGACCAAGCCTTTTTTTTCCTTACTAGGATGGAATAAGATACACAAAGAATATAAAAATATATGTTTAAGCAAGTTTAACTAGGTAATAAATGGCCTTCTGCCATATCAGCTTGTAACACCCCAGGAACCTGATTCATTAGACCAATAGAACAAAGCCAGTTTTTAAGAACTTCCACAACCCTACTTGACCTTGTGAGGCTGCGAGTCTCCCAAGTAAAGCACAACCATTCTTCATGCTATCTCTATAAAACTTTTCCCCTTGGTGTATTTTGTTTTCCTTCTTCATATAACCTTGTCTCTTCTTTCTCTATTTTTTCCCTTTGACTCTGGGGACTAAATTGTGTGGCTGTGGAAACATTTAGTCTTTTCTGCCTCTCTACCATGCCTGGTTCTCGATGTTTCAAGGTTTCCTTAGGTGTGATTCAGACTGTGAATTGTCTTAAGAGCAAAAGGATTGTGCAGGGATGCTGTCCCCTTGCTTGCGCGCTGCATGGTAACTCCCCTCAAATCAGGCCAGGCTAATGCAATGAATGACTTGGGAAGTCTGTCACTTGAGAAAAGGCATACTTAAAATTAGGTTGAAAAGCCAAACTTAAAAATAAAATCTTTTTTAACTTGTAAATGCTAGATGCTTTGCTTTCTCAGGCCTGAATCTCTAGAAAGTTTGAATGCTCTTAGCACTGTTTAAAAGACAAACATGAGTAAAAAGGGAAAACTTGTTTAAATATTTATTGAATAGAAAATAGATGATGCAAAATGAGAAGGACCTAGAAAGCTTGTTTTGAAATCTCCCCCCAAAAAGTTAGTGTTTTGAAATATTTCCAGTAGTAGTAATATAGGATTTAAGGAAGGATTCATAAGCATAAGGTGTTAACATTAATGTGAAAGGTGAAGCACCAGTTGAATACTGTCTTGTAAAAAGCGGCAGGAGTCAAGTAATTAAACACCTTTCAGATAGTGGTTCATTATATTAATGAACGCAGTCTTAAAAGACAGCATTTGTATTTGTAGGCAGCTTATAGCATTTGTTATGATAATAATTATGAAGAGTATGGTTAGCGAATGGCTGTAAATGTACTAACTGAATAGCGTTGGGGAGTAGCCTTTTTTATGAATCATGCGCACTAGTCTGTGAGTTTGAAGCCTTAGTTAATAATACCTCTTAGTTAATAATACCTCTTTGGCTGACAGGACAAGGGAAAAAATAAAATAAGCTATTTATACTTTCCTGGGACAGGAATGAACACATCTTTGACTAGTCATGTATCAAAAGCAGTAGTGAAGAACTCTGGTATCTTAGATGAAAAGGTATTCCTCCTTCATAGACTCTTATACGCCTAAGGCCCCCTTTAAGCCTCCTTCCTTTGGAGGATGTTTGCTGCCTTCCCTCACCAAAATCAGCATCTGTCTAAATACTTAAGCTCTTGAAGATAGTGTCAAAACAAGCTACTACATTGCTTGGTGGAGCTGTTACTGTAAATATTAATGTTCTGCTATTATCTCATTCAAACTTTCAGCAAGCAAGGAGCCATCAACTAAGAGAAAGTGAATGCTAATGAGCAGGTTAACTCTGGCATACCTATTTGGCGTGCTTGTAAGCATATTCACTTGTTTGTGAATACTTTCACAAATTTGAAGTTACATAAATCACAGTGTTAGGATGCTACAGTGCTATAAATATAGTAAATCCTTTTTTTTATTTTTTTTTTTAAGTAGACTTTCAGTACCTTTGGTCATATTAGCATTGCAGGAAAATGTTTCATAATGATTACTGCATTTCTGTATGGACGGCAGTAGAGATGAAGGAGGAAAGTTGCTTCATTTACTGGCCACCGACAGAACTAGAGGAAATGACCACAAACTGAAGCACAAGAAGTTCCACAGGAACTTTAGGAAAATTTTTTTGACGGTGAGGGTGACAGAGCACTGGAACAGGCTGCCCAGAGAGGTTGTGGAGTCTCCTTCTCT
>JAUBNY010000689.1:491938-513488 GCA_032275445.1 Crypturellus soui | reverse complement strand
TGGCCCTGCGTGTGCAGGGGGGTTGGACTAGATGACCTCTAGAGGTCCCTTCCAACCTTAGGCATTCTGTGATTCTACTGTGTGACACTAAGGTCAGAAAAAAATTGTCCAAACAGCATCTTCCATGAAAAACACAAAATTCTCTTTCCTACAGAAAGTGTTATCTTACTGCAGAGAGAACCTCAGCAGAGAAATACTGTCTTATTTTTGGAAGCACTGAGATATATCACTTATTTAGAAGAACATTTAAAAATCTTTGAATTCAATAGTGAAACTTGCTTGATTCAGTAGGGATCAAAACCCATCAAGACAGCTCAACGTATGTTTCCTAACATGTAAGAATAATTTGTTTGAATGAGAGTACTATCTTGACTTGTGTTTCTGTCTTATCCTCTGTAAAATGTAGCATAACTTTTATTTTTTAATGACCTAGTCTGATTTTCCTAAGGACCTTTTTTGTTTGTCATGTCTTTGTTTCTTCAGATAATCTGCTGTTTTCTTGTCTTCTAGTATTTCAGGATGCATATTTGGAGGATAATCTAGTCAAGAAGCTCTAAGCAATAGCAGAACAATAGGCTTCAGGCCACATTCAAGATGCAGATAATCTAGCTTTTTTGTTTCTTAGAGCCAATCATTTCTTCACTTGGTGCCTGGAGATCTTTCATTTCTTCCCACATATTGCAAACTCAGTAAATTCAGTTTCCTGACTCTGAATTTCTGTGCACTGTCCAGCAGTCTATGACCAGAGCTGGAAGCTTTTGTTGAGTGTCTCTGCGGGGGACTTTGTTCTGTGCTTTCTTGACGGCTGCAAGTTAAGCTCCATCTATTCCAAATGAAGCCAATTTAGACTCTCTAACTGTGTCTTTCCACTCATAGGGCTATTATCTTGATGGATTATCTTTCTCTGCAAATTTTGGAGAGCAATTCTTCATTCTTGTACCTTTGCTTCAGGGTTCCACAATAAGAAATTTTTTTAAGAATATTTACAGAAAACTTTTTTAGAATATACATGCAAGGCTTGTAGTGTGGGAATTGATTTTAGTTTCTTGAATTATAAACTTTGAACTATCCTAATTATAAACAAACCCCCCAAACACTTAGTGATGAACTTAGTGCGATTTGTGCATGTTCTTTTTCGCTGTTTACTTTGTTCTAGTCTGATTCTTCTGGAACAACAGGAATTAATTTTGTTACAGTATACTGGAATTACTACTTATTGTCTGCTGTCTAGTTGTGTTTATTTTTCTAATCTTTTTTTTTGTTTTGGATGCTAGAAAGTGTAGTTGTATATTTTTGAACCACTAGAATTGCTGTTAGAATGAGCAAGCTTCTTGTTTTATGTGTTTTCTTCAAGCTGACTGCTACTTCTCTTAAAATTACTGAAATTATAGTGCTATTGGATGTAGCAGAAAATAGTTTTCCCTGCTTCGGTGTCTGAATGGTTAACTCTTTTTCTATTATTTATTCTTATTTTTCAATATAAAATATAGTATGTTTTTAGGATTTATCAGTGTTAGTTTATTTTTATACTCAATATGTAGAAATATGCATTCTTAGTTTGTGACATAAAGCACTGAGATTTCAGAGCAAAACAAAAGTATAGTAATCTGTTTTTGATTACAAATGTTGCAGAGAAATGGTAAGATGTTTTTATAACTCAACTGTACCATAATTTTGATGTACTAAACGTATTAAATATAACAAGAAAGATAAAATTGGGTCTATTTTAGAAAAAAAATACATGGAAAATTGTAAAAATATTACCCTATTTATTTATTATCTCTAGCATAGGACATGTTTTCTCCTTGTGGGGTTTTCATTTTTTGCTCTATATAAATCTATCTGTATTGAATATTTAAACCTCTCTCTCTTTTTTTAGTTTTCTACAGCTCTACATTTGGGCCTGTAGAGCTCAACTGCAGCATAATTATATAAATGTGAAATCATTAATTAAATGCTTTTAACTTGTTTCAGAAACTGCTTGAATTGGGTGCTATGAAAGATGGGCTGTCTGTCTAAAGTTGTCTGAAAGACTGTCTGTCTAAGAAGGACTTAGATCAATGTATCTTTCCAACTATATTTTTAAGCTAATGAGTTTTTTTTTAATATGTCATTATATGATTATTATATGTTATTGTTAAAATAATCTTTAGTCCAGTTAACATCACAGGAAGAATAGTGAGATAGGGAAAGACAAATATCAGATATTTGTTACTTAGCTAGTACTATTATAAAAATAATAGGCTTATACATTGAATCTTGCTTTCCTTCTCTTTTAGCAATATTTAAGCAATATTTACTGACAAATAATTTTATAACTGGATGATGTGCTTTGGCACGATATGAAGCCTTCTAACTGTAGCCAACAAAGAGCAATCTTAAAACACCATCCACCTGTGCATAGTGGAAATGTTTATGTTAATCAAAGAAAACAAGAGTCTATGTGTTGTTATGTGGGACTCTCTCCTTTTGATCACTAGTGCCAGTTTACATGAACACATATAACCATTAAATAAGCAATAAACATTCAATTCTAGAATGTTTTCCTCCAAAGCACTTGGCAAATTAATGCTTACAACACTGTGCAGGTGTTACAGAACTATTTTTGTTTGTTTTTTTTCTACTGTGAAATTCAATCACTTCACGAGTAAACGCCACATGCATGGCTACAATATGCAAGTTTTTTACAGTAGGCAATTAACTTGATTAAACTCAGATTTTGTTTAGAGTTTCTCCTGTACCAAGTTGTCTAATGGGCAACTTCTACCTTCCATGCTGGGAAAGGTTTGATTCCGGCCCAGCTGTTCCAACTGAAGAAGGAAGCATCTCCCTTCCTTTGGTTTTTGTGATACCAGACTTTTCCTGTGCAATGTGGATGAATTAGGTCTACTTATTCAAATAGCATTTCACCGTATTGCTTAACTAGATGGGTAATTTTATGCTTTTGAAGGTGAATGTTTCATTCACATCTTGAAATAGCAATTTCATTTATCATCAATGCTTAAGTTGGGCATTCATATTCACATACTTGCACTGCAGTTTTTTTAAGGCTATTTTGTAACAAAAGGAGATTGCATTTGTCTTTAGTCAGATTCTGCTTCCTTTGCACGACTGGAGTGTCATAGCAACAGGGTTGATGCTGTTCAGATCTCATTTCTGAATCTTGTAAAAATACATATTTATACAAAGATTAATAAAAAATAAAATAACTCTTTTCTCTTCAGGAGGACTTTTACTTTGCAAAGCAAATTAGTTCTTTGCAGATACCTCTCTGAACAACCTCATGCTTTAAATGGAAGACTTTTTTTTACTGAAATCTTTACACATAACCAACTACATTTTCCTAATATGTAAACTAATCTTTTCTCACAGCAAATAGGTCTCTGCTTACTAAAATGAATGCTTTACGTCCAACATGCATGATTTATTTTAATTATAAATATTTTCTTTACAAAAAGATTATTTTATTAAAAGTGGGGAAGATTTTAAAAAAATAAGCAAAAGCTCCTTGTAAAAATGTTTTCATCCTGCTAACAGTTTCTTGTCATTTAACAGAAAACCTAAAACCTTAAAATAATTAAAAGAATTCATGCTCAGAATAATTCATAGTTTTTCTGTAAGGTATTAAATTTAAGAAATGAACAGCTCTTATTCTTCTTCACTTCTTGGGGGAAAAGGGTAATACAAACTATTTTCACCTATCAAATAATCTATCTCAGAGTTCTTTATGAAATATAGGGAAAATGTACTTTTTTTAATTTAGTGAACTTGATAGCTCAAAATCTCCTTTTCATAAGTAATTTAGCACAATTAGTAAAGATTTAGTCTTGAAGTTCTATTCAAGATTGGAACCAAGGACCACACAAAACTTTTTTCTTATTACTATCCTTGATTCTCTGCGGTAGCCTTGAGGCGTTCTCTCTTTTGCTTCTATTGTAACTATTTTCTGCTTCCTGTGTTCAGTAAGGAAAGCTCAGGGCCAGCCTCTGTAGTTTATCCCTTTGCTGTCTTCCTTTTGCACAAAACGCAGGCTGGAAGGGAGACAAATGTTTGGTGGCTTTGTTCACTTCTCTAAGTATATAGCTTTATCAGAGACTTGAAGAGAGTTGTGTGCCTGTATTTCTCCTTTTTTAGCAAGCAGCCCAGATTTAAAGAGGTTCCTGAACACAGGATCATATATTCTTCCTGTAGGTGCCTGTGTATCCATATTTCTTTTTCTGGCTTCTTGAGTTGTTATTAGTACTGAGGAGAGAAATAACAGAACTGCCCATTTCAAGACAGAACTGTTTACATTTGAGAAAATCATACTCTTTTAACCTTGTACAGTCCTGACATTGCTCAGCTTGGATGTCAACTATTATTACATTTATGTATTGTTACAGTCATGCTTATAAGATTTGGCTGCCTTTCTTCTCCCTTGTCGGTGCTTAATCATTATCCTCCTCTCATTTGCCAAGATAGTAACTCAATTCTGTGCATACTTTACAGTAGGAATAATCTGTCCATACAAGGAGAAAACATTAACTGTAGGATTGCATAAGACTCTGGTACTGTATCACACCAAAAGTTCTCCTAACAGCATAACATTAACACAGCAATGCCTGGAACAATGAGGAGCGGTGGGTGCCGATGGAAGGATATGGGAGAATAACATTACCTCAGGACAAACTGAGTTCTCTTCCTACCTTAACATATTTTTCTGAGTGACGTTTTTGCTGGGGACTATGTACATAATAGGACTTGAATATCGTCATGGTAGACATATTCAGTGTCTAACTTTCTGACTTCTGTGCCAGGACATGATCTAGAACCCTGTGTTAAGTAGCTGGACAGCTAAAAAAGTCCATTCTTTGGATGGGTGATAAACACCACCAACAAAAATATGCCAAAGAAGCCAGGGGAGGATTTGAGATTTTTTTGTGTAGAAATATAAATGTTCTGGCAGAAGAAGTTTTATTTCTATTTTCTATTTTTTTTTTCCTATAATTGGAAGCAATCCTGCAAGATTACTTGTAGGGCGTGTGATCTATGGAACGAGTCTGGTGTATCTGATTATATTTTGCTTTTATTAAAAAGCACAGAAGTCTAATTTCTCTGAATCTGTCAGACGTGACTTTGCTCGGAAATCCCCCAAGTAAGTCGGCTATCCCAGCACATTCTGTGTCCAGGAAGCCTTTGTCCTTCTGTCCAGTCTCCGGTTGCACTCAAACCATTTTCCCCTAACTTTTTCACTGGTCTGTGTTGCAGTATTTGTAGCTAATGAAGTTTCTTCATTGCCCTGGCTCAGCTCAGGCCCATCGTCCAGCATGGAGCTTTTGGCTTGCGCTTGGCTTCCTGTAGCTGTATTGATTTCCCAAAAGAGCTCAGTCACCTGCTCTCTTGGGTCTGCAAGAGCATTTTAATGAGGTTTTGAGCTCGTATTTGCATCCAGTGTTGGCTTGCTGGATGCTGTGCTTTGCAACATAACAATAATTGTTTCAGGAAACCAAAGATGTTGTGAGTCCTGCGCAGCAATTCGCTTAGGCCAGATCGGCTTTATCTGTACGTGAAGGCTTTATTTCTAATAATTTACATGTCTAACAGGAATAAACCAATTCTAAGGGCAAGTATCTTCTATGGGCAAGTATCGCTCCACAGAGAGAAGGGTGCTATTGCTTTTGAAACAGATAATCTTGTCTCCTCAGCACTAGAGCTGATGGAAATGTCACTGCCAAAACTGTAAGTAAAAGAGAGGAAGAATAGAGGAAATTCTCATTTGATAAAGATGGGCTGAAAATTTCAGCCCTCTTGTCAGAGATGATGAAAAGATTTCTTTTAATTGTTAGTGCAGTGTTCTTCTCTCCAGACTTGTTATCTTGTGTGGGCTTTTTTTGTTTCTCTATTTTTTTTATTTTCTCTCTTTTCTTTGTTTTGCTATCTGTTATGATACAATAGCTGCTTTTGATACACAGTCTTCTATTTATTTAATGAATACATTGTACTCATGAGTCAAAATGTAAGGCCAGGAGGTGGCCCTTCGAACCGTTTCTGTCGCTCGAGGATTTCACAATTGCCCAGCTCTGGGACTCTGATGGGGAGAAAAAAAAAAAGGAAACCAAAAATAAATGAGAAAACTAATATTCCTATGATGCGATGAACTCACAACTACATATCCTCAGTTTGTATTTTTTGCTTCCAATTGTTTCACAAAGAAGTATTTGTAATGTTATGAAAAGTGGCTTATATCTAATAACATTGCCTTCAAAACTGTATCCAAGTGTAATATCCTTTAGAATGCCCCTGTGTGTGCTGTGTACAACTTAAATCTGGACTGTCACCTTATGTTAAGCAAATGTTATCATAGTTTCTAGACAAATTTTCAGGGAAACTTAGAATGCTAGAGGAAGTGGTGTTTGTTGACCAGGTCATGTGAAAAGATAGATGAAGAATATGCTTTCATTTGGTTGAGTTTTTACTGATTTGTATAGGAATAATATATGAAGTTCCATACATTGCCTTCTGTCACTGATATTCTGAGCTCTCCTGGGGAGTACTGCTGCTAACCACATCTGCAACAGCGCTGAGAGGATCTTTAACCCTCTGCTCTTTTGATCGATATTGGCAAAAGGACTCTGCTCTTTCCCTTCTATATGAGAGAATAGTCCTTGAATATGCTTAGCTCTTTATTGCTAGCTTGCTTTTTTTAATTTTATTTTTACTTAATTACTGGAGAGAAGATGAACTTTTCAGGAATAAGTATCAACAGTTAGCTTGAATAGATTTAGATTGATAGAATTTACCAGTAAAGGAAAGGCCTTTGCATTTAGCTGCTATGAGCAAACTACCTAGCTGTGGGATCCATGCCATGCAGTATTCACATGAGTTTCTGTAAAGGATGTTGTAGTCTGGTCACAGGCCAATTTTCAATGTGAATAATGTTGCTTTTCCTTACTTGTTGTTTCATATTCCTGTTAATTATTTAAATCTGTTTACCATTTTCCTCTTCCTCTTTAAAACAAATTTTACAGATAGGTGGCAAAATACCGTCAAAACACTTGGTAAAGTCATAGTCCCTTACTAGAGAGCAGCCGTGTTCACCAGGCTATATTTCATAATGACACACAGTCTATGTGGGTCTAATCTTTTAAGATGTTCTCTGAACAATTAATCAAGGGTTGATGACTTCTGAGCCTCAAGAATATCATGTAAGTTCACATATGGTTCTGCTGGTGACAAATGTGCTGTCAGTTCCTGAGAGTAGTTGTGTAAGTGTCATTATAATACACTCCTTTTGGTAGATGTCTTGACTTCACCTTGCAGCTGGATTGCAAATAGACAGGGCAGGACATTTGCTTGTAATGGGCTATTTTAACTTTGTTTCAAATTTAGAAAAGTTGTTTTACCTCACTGCATTTAGGAATTATCCATATTTAGGTAACTAGAGGCAAGACATCCACCATCAATAAGTTGTACTGGATATTGTTTTCCTACTAAATTAAACTGCACTTGGAAAAAAGAAATATCCCAAATGTTGTTCTGGTTTTCTCTTTTCTTATAAAAACTGTGACCTGAGTCATGAACTTCGTTTCACATTGAATAAGTTGATTACAATTTCTGTCTTCATTTTGAAGTAACAAAAATAAATAACTTATGAACTAATATGATAGTGTCAAGAAGTTTCACTGCCTGAAAATTCCCCCTTGACCACATTTTAAATACCTTCATAAGTTAACATAAGTTTAGATTCTTCATAAGCTAGCAATTATAGTTTATTCAGGAAACCCTCCTGGGTTCCTCTAATGGGTGAAGGTTTTAGATGGGAAAAACTGAAATAGAGATTATAGAAATAGTGAAATAGGCTCAAAGTAACTTTTTTTTTTTTTAAACCAAGGAACTTAACTGGAAATAATGTGTTGAAAATAAAACAGTGCTGTTCACTTCTAATGTCCTTGTAAGGTTGTGGTCTGGAAGAAGGAAAGTGAAAATTTTGTTTTCAATGATTACTCAGTGTTTTGTTTGTTGGTTTTCAGAAATACGGTTACAGTGTGCAGATGCCATTAAAATTCAGTAAAGTTTGTTTCCCACGTAGTGTTTCTGAAAATCAAACACACTGTTTGTTTAGATATTGTTGTGATCAGATACTTTGAACCATATTCACACAACATACTGAAACATACTGCAACATATTCAGTCCTTTCGCTTCAGAAAGCAGCTTGCTCTTTTTGTGTTAAAAACTTGTTGAAACTGTAAGCGTGTACAAATACTCAAGAGGAATTCTGTCAGGTGAAGCAAGTTCTTAGTGGGCTTCATTGAACTAGGTCTGTTTGGAAAAAAACAGACTATTTAGTGGTATTTGAAGATGATTACCCAAAGGTACAACACACTTCTTTTTTTGTTTTTTTTTCTTTTTTTCTGCTATCCTCATTCACTTGCGTGGTGCACACAGGGAATGATGTGTCTTTTAAATGCGTTGGTGCAAATGCAGTACTTTCTTATGAACCTTTACAAATAATGAAGTGTAATAGCATTTCAGCTATGCTGAATTTGTAGCTTATGAGTAGCAATTATATCTAGGTACAAACTACCGATGTACATATGTATATAGGTGTATATATATATTAAGGAAACTTTTGAAATATTCTGTTCTTATCTACAGGAAACCAGGATATGAAGAAGTCAAAAACAGAGGGCGAGATATCAAAACTACATCCTTTATCTATTTTCTACCTGACTTTTCTCTCCCTTCTTTATTCTCCTCTTCTTTTTTTCCTATTCTCTGCAAATATAATCATTATCTGAATAATTTCAAGAACTAATAATAATAATGCAAACCTGTACTGTTGTATCTTTTTAGTTCCCTGAAATGCTTAGAAACCAATTCTTTTCTGACCTTTTTGGTACATCTATATGTCAGACACACCAAACTTAAGATCATATTGGCAAGCCAATATGTGTGGCAATGAAATGATTTCTGTAATGCAGTTATATCCACACCTTGAACAGCAAAATGTTGCAGCTACCTTTTTCTTGGTTTTTCTCTCCTAATTTTAGGTACTTTATTACTGATGTATTTTGAACGACCATCTCCTATTGCTAAACTTCTTTTGAAACAAAAATTTTATGTGTTTAGATATAAAAAACCATAATGAGAAGTTGTGAAGAAGGTGGAGAGTGGGATCTCAACATTTACTTCTTGCTCTGACCTTCATTCTTTCCCTTGCTGAAGAGTAAAACCACTACCTGTTTTTTACTGTAGAAAATAATTCCAGCATGTGGTGGTGGATGTACCCCAATAATTTTCAAATTTAAGACCACTGGACTTTCATGTATTTCTGTGACCATCTACATTTTTTCAATAGAATATTTACAAATATAGCTATGTGGACTGGTGATGGGTTAATCATTAAATAATAACATGCAATATATATATTTTTAAATCTTTTTGCTTCACAGCAGTAAGTGTTCTATGTTTGCCTTGCTGTGCTAGAACACAAGATTTTCCCTAACATAAATTGCTTAAATTATTTATTTTAAACCAACCTGCTATTTTTTGGTTTCATTATGAAATGAGACCCAATAAGGAAAATGGGGAGAGAAAAGAACTTTTGAGACATTGTGGTATATTTCTGAGAAATGTGTTTTCTAAAGTCTGCTATGTTCTGCTGTTGTTGTCTTTGGCTTCCTGGTTTAATTATTAGAGGCTCTTTTACATGGAAATAAACTCATCATTATAAAAGTTGAATCATGGATGCTTACACCTAAGCTAAAATTGCTGTACTTTCAAGTCATTTCTAAGCATCAGACTCATTGCTCCCTTGTTGGGGCTTTCTGGTAATTATTCTGTAGGGGACCTCAATTTAAGTAAGTGAAGCGTTAAACCTAAATATTGTAGGATTCTTTCTAGATGGGTTTAATCTTCTGAGCAGGTAATTTGGATCTCCATTGTTTGAACGTTTCACCTGGACCAATTTTTAAATAATTCTTGGTGGTTAAACTACCAAGAATTATTTAAATTTGCAATATACAGTAACTGAAGGTTATAAGAAGCAATGATGTATTTTCAGTAATTTAGGGATAGAGATTTCACCCAGAGAAAATAATTGCAAAGCAACTGCATTCAGGTTGAATTTGTGTTGGAAAATGCACACTCTCTAGGGAAAATTAAATCATTCCTAAGGCAAGAGAAGAGGTGACTATGAATTAGGTTGCTAATGGGGAAGGATGCTGTGTAAGAAAGTAAAAGTTTTCTTTATGTTTTTGACTTTTTTTTTTGAAAGCCTTTTAATGTACAGAAATCCAATTTTTTAGTTGTAAGTTACAGAACTGTCCTTTGATTTTGCTGCTAAAGAACTAGGAACTGCCTTACAAGTTTAGTAGATTTTTCAGTTTTCATCTCAGGCAGTGCTTTTTTGACAGATGCGTGGTGCAAGAAATAGTCCAAATAGCAGATAGGGACTGTTCTAACTTATTTCTAGAACAGTTCAGAAGAAAATTTCACATTGCATTTCCCTGAAAGCTTTGAACAGTTGCATAAAATCTGTTTTTGTTGTTTCACTTTCCTTCAGCTTTAAGCTTTCATTCTCACAAAAATTTTACAGGAGATAAACTGACATTTATATATATTTTTTCAGATATTCTTTTAGGAAAAGAAAAACAAGAGATATTTCTCAATCTGACCAAAAATATGAGGAAGGAAAACACTTTACAATGCTGTTAATACACACAAGGAAGCTACTCCAGTAGAGGGAGCTGGAATGCTATCGTGATTTCTTTCTCTGCATTTATTCTAGAGTTAGAACTTGTTATTCTAACTATATTTAATTCCAGTATGATTTTTGTCTTTAGAACTCCAAATGGTTTTGTTATGTTGCTCTTTTCCATCATTCCTGTGTCTTTCATTGTTACTTTTCCTGTGTAAGTAGCTATTTGTTTCTATTCACAAGTTTATGAAATAAAAGCTTCCAAGGATTATTAAGCCTACAAAACACATCGGTAATATCTGTACCTAATGCATGGGTACATATGTACAGTATATATGTTTAAGAAAATATGTTGACTAGAACAGCTCTGAGGCAAGTACAAAGACAGTGACAGAAATGACACGTTAGCAGGTTTGTTGTATCACAAATTTGACACTTGCAAATGCTTTCTTATTATGTTCAAGGTTTGTTTCTTAACGCCCTGGCAAATTGCCTGCTGCTATAAATAGATTTACCAAATTGATTGCCAAATCCTTCACTAAAGAATCTGGATCTGGCATTTAGTCTAGACTTGCAAAAATGCTAATAGTGCTAAAGACTCTTTTTTTCTTTCCAAATTATTGTTACTGCTATAGGCGTGTTGCCCAGGGTAGGTAGAAGAAAACCCATACTCTTCCATAAGTTGCAATCTTTCTGATAAAAATCTCAATGAAAAATATGATAATCATAATTAAAATAATAGTTCTCATTTTTACTATCAATAGGAGTCAAATGTTATTGATGGTGGTAGTTTTGTGAGAAGAGTAATGATATGAACCTGTCACCCCATGCACATATCTCAGTATTTGATTGGAACAGTTAGAGAAGGGACCGACATAAAATTCCATTAAAAAGTCTCATTACAGGAAGTCACAACTCACCATGTCTGTCTTCTCTGCCTATTACATCTCTGCTTTGAACTATTCTTTTTTACTAGCTTCTCTCTGATCAACTGTTGCTTTTGCAGCAGCTGTTTAGTCTTATTTCCTCTTCGGTCCTGAAATGTCTGCTGAGGTTGATTCTTACAGACAACCAGCAGCTTCTTCTGGCAGTTTACATACTACTTTTTGGTAAAATTTGGTTCATGAGCTGCTTAGAAATTTGACCTGTGTGGTGTCTTTCTAGTGCATGATTCAGCACATATGCTGCTTGAAATCGGTTTTCTGATATAAAATATCTGCAAGCGTCTATGCCAATGAATGTTTGCTGTAATAATCCCAAAGATGAAAAATGCAGCTTGAATGGGTTTATTTGTATCCTCGAGATATTGAGGATTCCCTTCTTGATTTATAGCTATCCAGCAATATTCATAAAAGTGTGGGTTTCTTTTGTATCGCCTTTGCACTTCTAAATAATTGGATATTCTCTAGAAAGTTTTTTTTATGCTGTGTTAAGTATTCTGAAAGTCTACCAAATGTCATCTCTTAAACTGGATTTATTTTTTAAATGAAGGCTGAACTGAAAGAGCTCTGGAGCCCCTGGAGTCTCAGATAAAAAGTAACATCTCGAGCCCTTGAGTTAAAAAAAATATATTTTCAGTAGTAATTGGCCACTTGAAAAGGTGTGGTTGTCCTTGTGCTGTGTATGCTATTTGATGTTGGTTAAAAAAAAATGTCAATTTGATCAATTGTGGTGGTGGCAGATGGAGCACATCATCCTCAAAAAATAAACGGAGTGTGTTAGAACTGAAAGATTTAGGATTATTTTGATTACTTCAGTCTCTTGTGATGCTAGAACAAATTTCTAGCACTACTTAGAAATCAGTCATTTACCAAAATTTCATTAGACTTGGTGTCACACAACTAGAGAGTCAAAATAGCATGCTACAGCACCAAAGTTATTGAGAGCATGCTAGAGAAAATGAAGTAATGCTAATCAATCCATTTATCTATGTGTTTGTATTTTTTTTCTTTTGCTCATTGTGTTGTCACTTAAAATTTGGTAAATTAAGAGTTTCAGTGCATGTGAGATCAAGAGGAGATATGAAGGGAAGAAATAGGAATGGCTAATATGTGGCAGAATGAATGAAATCTTCATTTTTTTATCTGGAACTCTGACATAAAAAATAGATAAAATGTAATAGCTAACAATGTAGAAATCCCTCAAACTACAGATTAGATCTAGTCTGTTGAGAAACAAAATGACAGATTGAGAGCCTCTGATTACTTTTGCAATAATGTGTGTTTATATTAGTGATTAGATTATAAAGAAATAATTTACTCTTGCATTGAATTATGTTTCTGATGAAGTTAGACCTCAGTAAGTTCACTGAGGTCTTCCAATTCTCATAACTCAACCTTCAAAATTTAAAGCAAGTCTGGTGGCCCATTAGTTTCTTAAAATCTTAAAACAAAAATGTCTACATTTTTTTCTAAACTTACAAAATTTTGCTACCTTTATGTATATTTATTTTGCATTTATTTTCTGAAATTGACAGTAACAAATACAGAAAATATCTCTAATAACTTTTAAAATCTAGAAGGTCTTTTTTTTCCTGGTTTTCTGAAGTCTCTTGGTACCCAGCACATGTCCAAGGTCAACACTAATCATAGATGGAGAGAGAAGAACAGGCCGACTCAAATGAGTAGGACTGAGGTGTCTGAGGGGAAAATGGGCAGATAGAAAAAAAGGTTGTTTAGGGATGAGCATAGGTAGTGTAGCTGTGTAGCTGGGGAAGTACAGAATGAGGCTAGCAACAGATGAGAACTGGAGATGAAGCTGGCAGGTAGCGGCTGGCGATGAACAAGTCAGGCAGGTAACTCGTGAGGAGTGTGCCCTTCCACACAGGGAGGTCCGGGAGGTCGTGACCACAGGTGACCTTCTGCCGTGACCTGCAGCTGAATGCGGCTCCCCTGAGGCCTTAACTTTCACTAGGCTGTTTGTGTGCCCATCTCTGCAAGCCTCTACTTTTCCGTTTTAGTTTTGGAGGGATTAAAACGAGAAGGTGCAAAATAGGATGTAAAGGGATGATAAAACTAATCTGTGGTAAGGTTTCTTTCACTAAATAGCAGCCCATTTTTCACAGTGGCATCTAATGTCACAGCCATTGAAACATCTGTAAGTCTTGAATGACTTTCAGTCTGAGCTGATGTGCTCAGCCTAAGGTGGGGGGAAACAAGGTTTTGCTGTTTAAGCTTTGCATGAAGCAGTTAAAAGGGTGCAACAGGGAACAATGAAACTTGAATGTGCTACAGCAAAAGCTGAAGAAATCTAGTGCTGCTCTGAATAAAGCATAAAAACCGACACTAGAGTTTTTCTCCATATGGTAGAAGCTATGAATTTGCTTCTTCCGTTTGTTTAGCAAGCTGGCTATCTGTGAACACTCATGATTTTAACCAAGGATATTTTTTTCCATGTTTAAATAGGAATAGATTTGTGCTCCATTTTATTCATATTTCTTCCTTCCTTTCTTTATGAGCTGATAATTTTCTGAAAGATGATGACTACCGTATTAAGGATTTAAGCTCATTTCAGGAGGAGTAATTTCCTTGTTGAAGGAGCTTGTACATTGGCAGAGAGCGGACAGCTTGTGTAAATACTCCCTTCCTTCCTACTTACAAGTCGTTCTTCCAGCAGCAGTTTATTAGGAAGTTTCTAAGATTTAAAAATGGCTAGAGCAAATTATATGCAATGTGATAGCCTGCCAGGTTCAGTTCTTTAATATGTCAGGCATGCTGTGATATTATTACTATGGTAGGTAGTTTACCATGGAAAACTTAATATTTGGGATCTTGCAAGGATTATAGGTGAGCATAAAAGTAGTCTTTGATTTGCTGTTTTTAAAGCATTTCTTATCTGGGAAATGAGCATTGATGTTAAGGTCAAACTTTAAGTCACTGTCATCTTTCTTTACTTCACTATCTAATTTCAGGGCTATTGAGTAGTGTAGATAAAATGATGTTGCACCCAGGCATCATTTCACTGACTCATTTCTACTGGGAATCTAAACTACAAGACACCTAGGCCGCTTTTGCAGAAGTGTGATTTTGGAGCTGAAAGCAGACAGAATTTGTGATTCCAATATATCGAAAAAAAATTGACTTCTACATAAGTAACGGAATAAAAGACAATGAGTACAGAAACTCTTCTGTAAGTTTGTGAACGACTTCTCAGGTTTTAACATTTAAGGTAAGGGAGGGCAACAATCTTTGCCTGTTAATTTGTTCTCCTTCTCAAGGTGGCTCCTAGGAAGAACTTTTACTCTGCTTTTGATACTCAAAGGATGTTTGCAAGTGCTTACCCCTGTTGTGTCATTGAGGATCTTCGGTGGATTAAGATCTGCTCTGATTCAGAATAAAGTTACCCAAAACTCTGCTACAGGGTTAAATATGGCCTCCCCCTCCCACTTCATAACAAGCAATAAAAATAAGCAGAGAGATTATACACTGCAGAAAAAGATGCAGTAAAATGAAGTAATACAGATTTGTTCTGTTAAACTGTGGACCTGCCTACTAAAAGCAGTGGTTAATGTATTCACTGAAACTCTGTGGGCTGTTGACAAACGAATTGTTAACTAGTAGAAACATGGCCATCAATTCTTCATCCCATAATCACTTATGTCATAAAGCTGCTAACAATTACAGGATACATCAAAAAGCCACATTCCCCAGATCAAAAGCTATGAGTCATTGTCTGACCTTTGTTTAGTTTGAATTCAATAACGTGTTAAATTTTAAATGATGGAAAATTAGTGATGAAGCCATCCTTTCCAGCTACTTATGGCAATAGGGTTCAATTTATAAAAGCACATGAGTATGAGCACATTAGCAAAAAATTCTTCAAATATTGCTTACTGAAAAGGTTGTAGCTATGCCACTGGATAAATGATGCAATAAGGCAAGCAGGGAAGAAGTTTAAGTTTCAGAACAGATAGGGGATAAACAAAGAGAATATATTTTCCTAAAGTTCTGTAATAAAATACATCACCACAAAATCTTCTTATCCTTTTTGAAGCAGATGATTGACATAACAAAGCAGTTTATGACATTTGCATTGTAGAGATGTATAACTGTCTTTCTGTAATAGTATACCTGAGTCTGTATTAGACTCAAGAAAATGCTTTTTCTCATTTGTCTAACAATATACAATACAAAATATTATTCTGGCATTTTTATGTACAAAAAGTATGAATAAAAATTGACAGAAAGATTAATTCTCTCAGAAATCTGTTTTTTAAAGTGCATAAGAAAGCATGTTACCCAAGAATCTTCTAAGGGAAAGATGACTATTAAGTAAAGCCTTTTTTTAAATAATAGGACATTTGTGGTGAGGCTTTTGATCATATTCTCAAATCTACATAGCCAGTCTTTCACAAATGTTATACTGGTTAAAAGTTGGGTGTGGGGATGATGGGGAATGGGGAACAGAGTATAGGAAAATAGAAGTGCTCAGGCTGTGAAATCTGCTAATGGTTCATGCTGGTTTGCTCATCTGTGTGTAGCTAAAATGACTGAACACGCACAGCCGCATATTGTTTCTTTTCTGAATGTGTTCTCATGGACTTCTGCACTTTGAGTCTGACATTTGTGGAAAAAAGGAGGAAATGTTCCAAGAAAAATGATTGCGTATTCAGCTATATGGAAAGGCTGATGCGATGCAGGTGGCCTTGCTTCAGTTCTTCTGGATGATTTTCATGCCCATGTAGTTCAGAACACACACTTTCATTACTGTGAGGTGCAGACTCATGATGTAGTATTAAAGAGTTTGTCTAAAAGCAACAAACCTGAAAAAAAAAGAAAAAAGGGCTGGTGCTTTGTGAGTTCTAAGTAACATCTTTTGAAGTCTTACTCCTGGCTCGGATGCATTTATTTCAGTATACTTGCCTCTCCCTTTTGTAGGGAATCCTTAGTTTTGTTTCTGTTTCAGATGGGTTTGATCTAGATGAACTTTTTAAACTACCCTGACTTTAAATTTTAGGAGAAAAATGACTTGGTTTATACTCTATTTCTAGTATAGAAAGGTTACTGTAATTGCTCTGTTAAGAAGAATGAGATTATTTGCCTTATGAGAAAAACAGAAGACAAAAAAAGATTATTACAATTTTAGGCTTTTGTGTTTTTATTTTGTCAGTGGACAGCTGAGTGGTTTTATTCTGCTAGGGCTTTCCTTCTAGGCTAGTGTGGCAGAAATATTATTATTTGTATTACTATTGTTTTTAATGACTGAGTACCTTCTTTCTCTCTCTCCCATGTTAAACTAGAGTAGGTTGTCTCGGAAACACTTTATAAAAACAAGATCTCATCAACCTAAATCTTTCCATTTAGATTCATCAATAAAGCATCCCCACTGTGAATATTTACATATAAATCTTTTTAGGACTGGGTTCTAACTGCAGACAACAAGGCGTATGAACTTTACAGGATGGAATGAAGAGGGAAAAGATGTGTCAATATCCATGGCAAAGCTCATCTGAGAACAGTTCAGAGCACAGATGTCAGTGTTTTGGAGAAGCTTTACAGAAGTAAAATATAATGTTAACATATACTCTTCCAGCAGCTGCTGACAGAGGTTTTAACAGTCGTCTGTTGCAGTATACAGACAGTGGGTAATTCTGCTTGCTAGCATTTTAAATTATCTTTTTTGTTTTTCATCTGCCTTGCCATTCCATGGAGAGGTAGTGCAGATGTATTGCATAAACAAGGACAAGAAAAATAATTGATAGAAAGTCTTTTTGTTTTCATTCTAGATATATCAATTCCTTGTGCATGAAAAGAGAATAGAAAAGGATTTTGAAACAAACATGTTTATTTTGAACTGTCACAATTTTCGGGAATGCTTCATAACCTGCTTCCCAGTGCTCTGCAAACTCCCTGTGGCTACTAGCTTGTCGGAGCACCTAGGGATGAGTAACCCCATGCACCTGGGCAGGTTGGGGGCTGACCTGCTTGAAGGCAGCTCCACAGAGAAGGACCTGCGAGTCCTGGTGGGTGGGCAACAAGCTGACCATGAGCCAGCAGTGTGCCCTTGTGACCAAAAAGGCCAACAGAAACCTGGGTTGCATTAGGAAAAACACTGCCAGCAGGTGAAGGGAGCTGATCCTTCCCCTTGACTCATCCCTACTCATGCCACCCTTGGAGCTAGGACTCCAGTTTCAGGCTCCCCAGTACAAGAGAGAAATGGAGCTATTGGAGTGAGTCCAGCAAATCGATGGTAAGTAGATTAAGGGTGTGGAGAGAGATCTCATATGTGAGAAGACTGAGAGAGCTGGGCTTGGATAGCCTGGAGAGGAGCAGGTTGAGTTCAGTGCATTTAAGTATCTGAGGAGGAAGTGTAAAGAGAACACACACAAACTTCTCAGTGGCGCCCAGTGACGGAGGTGAGAGGTAAAGGGCACAAACTGTAACACAGGAAATCCTGTTTGAGCATAAGAAAGCACTTCTTCACTTTCCAAGTGGGTTGAATACTGGAACAGGTTGGAGAGGTTGTGGAGTCTCCATCTTTGGAGATACTCAAAACTGACTAGACGGGGTCCTGGGTGACTGTGCTGGAGCAGAGGGGCTGGACCAGACGATCTCCAGAGATCCTTTCCAACCTCAACTGATCTATGCATGCAGTATTGCCATATGTAAAGATCCAGCCTTGGAGGCATCCTAAGTGCTGTCCTGGTGCTCTGTAAAGCTGTGGGGACATGAAAGGATATTTTTCTTACCTTCAGAAGTTTCTGTTGTGTATAAAACTCTTCTGTGTTGAAGACACAGAAGCACATGAAGCACATGGAGTGAATGTGCTACTAATGGAGTACATAAAATCTCTGTCTCTTCCCTGCCTTTCCGGAACTTATTTTTATGGGCTGCAACATTTTTCCATTTTAGTTCTTCCTTCAGTTTAGGAGCAGGAGTATCAAAGAGGACTGCCGCTTGAAAATTAATTGAATTGTCTTAACAACAGTCAGAAGCTGTGCTTCAATTTAATTCTATTAAATGCAGCTATTTGGCATGCTGGATAGGAAATTCTCATTTTGGAAGATCTGAATGTGTGGTGGAGCAGAGCATGGGCTGAAGACACTGACCAATGTTTAAACAGGTTTCTAGTTCTTGCAATGTGCAGTGCTAGGACTCAGTGTTAACTCAGACCCCATCAAAGGTGACTGGTTTCTATCCAGGTACAAGAGTCCTCCCCTGTGGCGCTGACCTAGAAGCTCAGGGATTAGGCAAGTTCTCTGTCTCTGTTCGTTGAAGAAAAGAAAATACCATACATAAATAGGTGGAGTAGGTGCTAAGCACCTACTTCAATGCTTGTGGTAAGAATTTAATTTCATAGCCTATGCGCAGAAGCTATGATGGAAACTATGCAAGAAAGCAAATATGTTTTCTCAGTTATTTTTGTGTTTCTGAATAAGCTTTTCTACCCACAGAAGAAAATGGATTTTCATTTGTAAACTGTTTTTAAGAACATCCTGAATAGTTTTGTTTTGTCAGTGATCTTTAATGATAGCCCAAACAAATAACTTTTTAAATGAAAATACTATGATGTCTGAGATTTTCAAACAGTGAGTACTGCCAGAACATAAAATTCCTTTCACAAATTCCTTATGGGCAAGGGAATAGAAGCTTCAAGCTTTATAATCAAAGGATCTGGATTCTGCCAGTGCAAGCCAGTTGCCCAAATTCTCCTCTCATCTACACTAGACTCATGAAGTGTAAGAACATTAGGGACCAGTACATCAGCAGCCTGATCTTTGATATATCACAAGTTATTAAATTACATAGCACTGCAGTGCCTATACTGAGCTCTATATTTTATTTTTCAGAAAGCATCCAATCCTTGATGTCAAGATGACAGCCTCTGGAGAAACCATCACTACATTTTTCTTAGTGTGGTGTGTGGTGAGTAGGTACCAATACACATATTTGTGTTTCTATCCATATATTGCTTGTAATGAAATCGGTGAAATCCAATTCATTCCATTATAGCTCTTTTTTTTTTTCCTTTGGTTTGCTTTTTAAAAATACTGTATGTTTTCCCATCTCAGTAGTAGTCACTGATGAATAACTGTTTTCTTGTCCTGAATATATATTGCTATTTTTTTTTATCTCCCTTGAAAAGTGTTTTCTTTGAGGGTGAGTAAAAATTTGTCTTCATAATGCTACTTACCATTTTGGCTTCAAGTTGTGTGTGGAAGACATTGTAAGTCACTGTTGGCTGAACTGTAAAATTCAGACAACTATGGAATAGCTGAAACACTCAGGACAACAGAGATTCACCTATCTTGTAGTTAGGTGAGTGACAGTCAATCAAAATGGTTTTTTTTTTTCACTTTATACTGCTCTCATTTGTTGTTGGCTTGTGCTTTTACTCATATGACTTAGAAGTAAAATTAACTTCATTTTTCTGGTGTTGTGACAGGAGTTCTGATGTCCAAAAAAAGCTGTTGAATCTTGTACTTTAATCTTTGCTTAACTTAGCAGAGTTCCTTGGATTCCAGATCAGGCTTCTCCTGAACTGTGGCACTTCTAGTAACTTAGGTTAGGTAGTTCTTTGTTACTTAGATTATTGTATGGAAGGAGAAACTTGGGACTTGGACTTGAGACTTGGGAACTCTTACCTGGTGTATTTGCCTATGCTTCTCACTGTAAATTGGAGCAAATTGATATCTTTTGTTGTGTGTGTTTAAGAAATTGAGTTTCTTTTCATAAGGAAAATATTTCACTTCTGATTTTACCTTTCATTATAAGAATTAGCTGGTCTGGCTTGAAAAAGAAGAATTTCAGTCTTTTCTATGATTGTTTTTCCTCTAGAAAGGAAAGGGCTTCCCAAAAGATGCCCAATGCAGATAAAAAGTTAAGGAAAAAAGGTTGTGGGATCAAGGTCGTTCAGCATAGTATTGGCAGAGCCTTGAACTGAGATCAGTTCAGTGCCTTGAGCATGCTGTTTCCTTGGATATAAGCCACTGTGGCTACTTATTTCTTACTTTTGACACTTTCTTTCACACTGAATACTTCTTGCTTTTTAGTGTCTTAGCCTAAGTCTCCAATGAAGAGCAATTTGGAAGTGATGGAAAGGTTTCTGTGGCTTTGCTACTGCTTATAGTATAGGCTAATTGAAAACTATTTCTTGCAACCTTCTTTCAGTGAGAAAATTATTTCCTCAAAAAAATTCTTACAAAATTTTTCTCTTTCTATGAATGGTTTCATGCTTCATTTGCTTTATTTTCATGTTTAATTTATTTTATTACTTTGCATAAAATTCAATTCCTTTCTATTCTAAGAAAGTTTATTTACTTTTAAATAAATTTATTGTTTATTCAATAAATAATTTAATATTTAATAATTTAATACTGAATGTCAATGAATATTGTCAAAGGTCATATTTACTTTTTATTTATTTATATTTATTTACTTTTAAAATCAAATGTCAAATGACAAAGACCTTTTTTTAGTCCAATTTGTAAAATCTGTCACTGCCATCTAGACCATTTAGAAAGTTCCACACAATTTTAGTGCTATGCTACTGCTCGTGTCAAATTTCTCACTTGTATAACTTATTGGTGCCTATTCATAGAATCACAGAATGCCTAAGGTTGGAAGGGACCTCCAGAGATCATCTAGTCCAACCCCCTGCACACGCAGGGCCACCTAGAGCACCTGGCACAGCACTTCATCCAGGTGGGTCTTGAAGATCTCCAGAGAAGGAGACTCCACAACCTCTCTGGGCAGCCTGTGCCAGTGCTCTGTCACTCACTGTCAAAAAAATTTTCCTTAAGTTCCTGTGGAACTTTTTGTGCTTCAGTTCATGGCCATTTCCTCTAGTTCTGCTGGTGGCCACCAGTGAAAAGAGGCCAGCCCCATCCTCCTCATTGCCTCCCTTGAGGCACTTGTAGACAGAGATCAGAT
>JAUBNY010000689.1:474531-491838 GCA_032275445.1 Crypturellus soui | reverse complement strand
GTTTTTTTTTTTTTTTTTTTTTTTTTTTTTTTTTTTGTCCTTATGTATGGAAGTGAGTTTGCGTGTGTGTGTGTCCACAGACATACATCATCTCCTAAAATGATTCTATTCTATTCTGTTACCATGCTGCAGTGGCATTGAGAATATATACTGCTCTTTTTGCAAGCTGATCATTGCAGGATTTCTCTTCCAGCCTGTGAAGATTTTATGTTTTTGTTTGTTCTGTCACAATAGAGTGACTTTAATGCCCCAGTGCTGAAATGCCCGGTTGGTCAGGTAGGCTGACACAGCTCCTCCTGCTGTGGTTGTGCAGAATATCAATGCGAGCGAATCCTGCCTCTCTACCCCCCGGTTCTGATAGTCTGCTCTTTTGACAGAGGCCGCCTCTGAAAAGACACTGGAGTAAGGGAGAAGATTCTTTGTACTGTGAACTCCTTACAATGCTAATATTGCAGTACCTGAGTTGCTGCTTTCCTATAGCAAGCTGCTGTAGTGATAGTTTTCTGCATAAATGTTCAGGAAAGATGGTTAAATCTACATTACATAGACATGCTTTTTATTGATAAACCATGTTTTTGGCAGAGCCTCTATTTGCCTTATTAATTATTTAATAACTATTCAGAGAATAGAAGAATAAGAAGCAGTTGTGGTTTATATCTTCTTTGTTGTGCTTTGTTAGCTATTTTTGCCATCAAAATGGTAGGACAGAATATCATAATCACCTAGGCTCACCATTACCAAGGTTCTGTAATGGCTTGCCAATATTTTTATTTTTTTCTAAATGAAACAGAATTACCTATAATTTTCCTGCTGTTAGTGCAGGGCAGCTTTTTTCTTTTTTTCTTGTTCAACAGTTTAAGGAAAAAATAAGAAAAGTGGGAACGGAAAGGACACTTTATAGACACATATTATATATGACTATGTTCCTTCAGCCAAAGGTATCTTCTTTTTTTTTTTTTTTTATCTTTGTGATTATGCTCATGGTGCTTGAAGATATTACCATGTTTATAAACCTATACTAAAAGACTTAGTGCAATTTGATCATGTGAGTGGCTGAAACATGCACTAGAAAAAGGAGACATTTCTTGGCGGGAAAATATAAGTACTTTAAACACTGTCAACTTTTGTCAGCTTCTGTAATGGTACTGACTCCCTCATTCCCGTGTCCTAGAGTAGCCAGTAGTGTAGTTTTAAAAGATGCTCTGTTCTCTCTTGCCAGAAGCTAACATTTTTTTCCAAAGATATTTCCCTCATCGTACAAATTGATTCTTGTTCACATACTTAGCCAAAATTACTTCTAAATGAATATAAAATAAGGAACCTCAAGGAAGTAGCCACAACTTATGATATCCTTCATCAGCTACTTCAGCTTTTTAACCTAAAGCTTTGCTTTACTTTATCTTGTCATTTCCTAGCAATTCATTAAAGATACTCTGTCAAAAATCTTCAAGGTGAGAAGGAGTTCAAGGTTTGAGCAATATAAATGAGACAGTTGTTTGGTTAATATGTGCTTAAACTAATGTCCTTTGTATTTATAACTTATTCTAAGTTAGGGTGGGATGTGTCTATCAGTTGAGGGTGAAATCGGAGTTTACTGTTATTACCACAATTAAAATGCAATAGGATGTTTTAACAATTTACATTAAAGAAAAAAATATATAAAATTTTGCAGAGATGAATAGGAGAAATCAAATCCGGACAAAGCTAATTTTCTTCTGAGTGGTACACCACCATTTTAAGCTCTAATTTTGAACTATAGAAGCAGCTCTCAGTATGGGATAATTCACAAATTTGAGTATAATCTACATTTCATTATTCAAATGATAAATAAAAATATTTGGCAGTACTTGGATCCAAGATAGGTAAAATCAACTCTGCGCATGCTTTCATGCTAACAGTTAAACGTACATAATGACTTTGTCTTTTTTTTTTTTACAAGATGAATGATGGTTTAAGGTAGATAAATGTGATTCTATTACCCTCAGTGCCTATCACGTATATATGGTTTGCATCAAAAAGCTTGCTGACGGGAAGGCAAGGAACACACATTGTCTCTGTTCTACTGAGTCAGGAAATCAAATTGGTCAGTCACAAGGATTGATTTTCAACAACTAGTTTGAGTGTCTCAGTAAGAATCTCTCCTAAGGAATCTGTGGCCCTTCCTGGGAATCAACCCTTGTTCTGCAGGGTCAAGGTAATCTATTGGGCATCATGTAGCTAGCCTGTGTGAGGACCCTGATCTATTCCTCCATCACCACCCTTTCCTGGTGTTTCCCAGAAAAAAAAAATAAATAAAAAAAATTAACCCCAGGATTTATTATTTGACCTTCTGGGGTCTAATGAAACCTCTCAGATAGTCATTACATTCTTCTCTAAATTACTGAAGGAAATATCCTCAGGATTCAAAAGTGAATTTTATTAGAACTTAGGAACTTAGAGTATCTTATCTTTGTTTAAATATTATCTAACATAATCTTTTTCTGCTTAAGGTTTACTTCCTATCTGTTGGCAGTGAAATTAATTGTTCAAGTAATCAGGTCAAAATTTGTGGCTGGATTTTGGTGCTCACAATTGCTTTTCCTACTCCTGCCTTTATAATCAAGAAAATAGGTTTATCAAAGTCTAATCAAGGAGGCAGAAAGTACAATTTTACAATCTTTTAAACAAACAAACGAAAAAAGTAAGAGTTAAAGGATTATCTATTTTATCCTTGAAGAGATCACAGGCATTTCATCCAGCTGCCCTTGTCTGGAATCTAGTGATTCATTAAGACCTAAGATCTCCAAGAAGAATACTTCTTGAGGAATCATAATCTTAGGGGTTTGGGTTATGTGCTGCAGGGGTATTGGATCTGTATTTAAAACATGGTTATTGGCTCAACCTTCCCTTTGTACTGATTAGTAGAAGTTGCCAGCTCTAAGGGTGTTGGAAAATGTAATCTTTCATTTTGGTGAAACAAAGTGAGTACATTTTGAGGCATCTTTGTGGTTTAATGGATTATTTTTCCTTCATTTTTAATGAATTTGTTTCCTGCAATTTTTTCTCTCACTTGCTCAAACATTATTGAAAGCTACTGCTAGATAATAGAAAATATTTAAAGATGAGATTAAGAAATTTCGGGTTTTCAAATCTTCTTATAATAGTGGCACAGGTGTGCCCTGAGTTTGCTCTTTGATGCTATTGTGCAAAGTTTGTCCAATGGGTATTGGCTCGGAAGGTGGTGATCCTCCTAAATGAAGTAATGGATATCAAGGATAAGAAATGTAAGATCATCTAAAACTTTAGTTGTTGTAATTCCAGGAGTTGATCTCTTCTGTGTGAGGATTTTTGAGAAGGTGAGATGTCTGAGTGTTTTTTTTTCTCTCTAACTTCAGTGTGATTTTATTGTTGGTTTTTGCTTTTACTGGATTGAAATAACTAAGAATAGCAAAAAATCAAAAGGCTGAGATTAATAGAAAAGGCTGAGATTAATAGTCTTGGAGGATTACAAACAGAAATGTGCGGAAGTGAAAGATGGTATTTTAGTGAAGTAATTTATCAAATATTAATACAAAGTATGAGCAGAGAAAGGTTCATAAGGAAACAGTAAGCCTTTTTTCAGATGGGGAGAGCTGCTCATGAAAGCGTCTGCTATCGCTGCATGGAAGGAGGAATGTGCTCTAACACTGAGAGGTATCACTGGGACAGGAAAATGAATCTTGGGAAAAGTTTTTGCTGCAAGTGCTGCATCTGATGTAGCATGAATCCCCGTGGGAAGCAGGAGGACACAGAGCCTCAGGGATCGCAGAGGGTTAAACGAACCCCGTGTTATTATCTCCAGCACTCGGTGTCCTTGATTTCCTTTTTTTCATATCTGTCGTAACGCTCTGTGACTTTCCAAACAGACAAAGCTAAAAACACACATTATAACTGGGGAAACAAATATAAACAGAAGATACGACTTATTCTAATAAAAAATTTTTAAGCTACTTTTCTTCTGCTTTGCTGATTCATAGCATAAATGTTTTCCAAAAATACAACATTCAGAGGAGATACTTAATGGGGGGAGCATAGTTCAATTAAAACCATGAGCAAAAATGACTAACATAAATATGTCAAAGCCTCTTTCAGCTGGTCTACAGAAATAGTGTAGAGTATTATCATCTGAATTGATTTTATTTAAAAAGCTACCTAAAGGCAGCTTTTAATGAGCTGTTTTTTGCTGTCCCACTGTTTTCCCAAACAAGAGTAGCAAATAATATAAATTTTTTAAACAAAATATTGTTATATTCTTCCTCATTTGCACTCCATAAGGATTAACCTCTATAAGTCTGTGTTGTACACATTTTATAAATGAAATGTCGCATTACAATTTTTTTGATGTTTGAAGTCACAATAGCAGCCCTCTCCTGCCCTGGAAGAACCCAGCATTGTTCTTGCCCTTACTGTTTTCTAGGGATTTTAAAGGGAGTTGCAACAGCAGACTAAACTGAGTACTCACTAGGTAAGTCTTTTCCTGAGAACAGATTTCCACATTGTCAGTGTGTGTTGGAAGACCTTGCTTCCTTGAGTATAGTCTTTGGGAAAGTAATTTCACAAAACAAATACCACTTCTGTTTATCAGTTCCCAGACCATGCATTATCAAAATACATAGAAAGACCAGGTCTGTCTTCTAGCTTATACCAGGTTATACAAAAATTACTCTAGAGACTTGCAGATGAAAACACATGTATTAGTCAAATTCTGAAAAGAGGATCATTATGAGAATCACCTAAAAGAAATGTTCCTGTCTGGTCTATTACCCACAAATTTCTGCCAAGTGCTCAGTAGCTCTCTGTGAAAAGGTGGCACATCATTCACATAGATTTTTAGGAACATTCATGTTTATTTCTTTAAATGAGGCAGGCAAAGAAGATTGTGCTACTTAAGTTGAAAGACATGAAAAATATACAGTCATTCTGTTTCTTGTCCCCATTTAGATTTTGTTTCTGTATAGTCATGCAGAATGTCCAGGCTTTTGGAACAAGATGTCTACATTTTTATTCCATATTATTTCCATTGCCTGTCAAAATGAACCATGCAAAGCTTTAGTATATTTAGCTGTGTTATAATTTGGTGGGAGAAAAAAGCTGTTATGGTTAATCTTTCAGATTTGGCCTGCTTATCAATCTGTATTTTTTTTTTCTCTTAAGATGTGGAGAAACAAGTTTGGATATGGCTTTAAGTGACATAAGCAAAACTATGAATGATTCACCCTAATGAAAGTAAAAAAGCTTTAGAGTGGAGATTAGCAAGAGGTTAGTTGCACTTGCCATCTGATTTCCAATATTTAGTTTCAAAATAATTTTTCTCAATTTTTTGTATTTTTTTTCTTACAGAAAAATACAATGGGATTGCTAACTTGAATGTATTTTAAGCAAACTCTTCAATAAGAAAAGTTCAGAAAACTAATTTCATTGACCTGGGAAAAGAATTTGAGAAGAAAATTGTATGTAACTAAAAATATTGTTAGTATATGTGGAAGACTTAATTCATGCTACAAATCTATAACAACAATGATTTTAAGCTGGGATGGCATTTTTGCATAACTCTGACCAGATAATATAATACTCATTGAGTTAATAGGAAGTATTTGCCGAGTCTGTACATTCTTAGTGTGTTCACCAGAGCAAACACGTATATGAAGAAGACTTGTAAATCAGAGAAGAGGAAAGAAGAATTTCTGAAAGTTTATTATTATTATTATTATTTTTTTTCTTGAGATATGGAGTGTCAGATGTCACATGCCATTAAAATTTCTTTTTTTTTTTCGCAAAAATTGTATGTGAGCAACATGCAGTATACACACAGTGAAATGCAGTGTTTCTGGGGTCTACTGTGTATATTCTGCCCCCAAAGTTGCCTCGTGTAGTGAATTTGGTATGTCAGAGACTTGCTTGAGAGATCCTGGATACACAGATGCTGCATTGTATATATGAGTAAACAGATATATTAGATGAGTTCTTGGCTTAGTATGTCAACTATATAGTTGATGTGCTTATAAAATATATATATACAGAAAGAAGAGAAAAAGTTTGGCATTTAGGTACTGAGGATACTCTAGGAGGAGGGCACTTATTCATCTATCTCTCTCAATATTTCCTGAAGTAAGTACCCCAATAGCATGAGCATAGCGGTCCTCGTGGAAATAGTGCTCTCTTTATCTTGTTACTCTTCTTCAGTGCAACTACTTCATCATCTGTATCATGAGGGCCTGTGGGTGCAATTAGACTGCTCTTGCAGCATGCTAGTAGGTAATGTGATATATAGTGGTGTTGTTGGTTTAGCACTTAGGCAAGGCGAAGTCTGCAGGGGCTTGGAGAAAATTCCTAAGGTAGTTACTTATCTGCTAACATTTCCTCATCAGCTCTTAAGACAGATTTTTCAAGCTCTTTGAAGATTATTTGTTAATGAATTTACCAGCTGTAAATTTAAATAAGAAAATTGGTTTTCACCAAAAAATTCAATGCTCCCTTCCAGACCCTTATTAAAGTATGACTATTAACTTGTTAAAAGTAATCAAAAGCCACAAAGAGCCTGCAGTCCTCACTGAGCTCAGTAATTAAGAGGGAAAAATAGACTTGGTTTCTCCTCGGCTATATTTGAAATAGTCCAGCAAAATTCGTGGTAGACTGAAGTTATCTACAGTCCTTTAAAAATCTCCTGATGTACTACTACTCACTGCATCCCTGCCTATTTTAAACAGATAGCATACTTTGTTTCTAGCCTATGTTTATTTGCTTGCATTTTCTGCTCCTTAGTGTAATAGGAATCTCTTATTGAGAGAGTTCCATTGTTGGAAATATTCTCCACCATTTGAACACCATTTGAAGACTGTGACTGCCATCAGAGTAAAGCATGGTGGAAACACTACTAAGATGATCCAATGTGCTGCATCTCAGCACATCAAATTTCACTTAATTAAAATGAAATTCTCCTGCAGTCAGAAAATTCTGTATTTCAATGCAATCTTCTGTTTTACAAACCCTCAATACTGGATGAGGACTGGATGTGTTTTCAAAGACTCCTAGTATTGCACATTTCTGTGAATGATTCCTTAAAAGAGCTGGTGAATGCCACTGTGTACTTTTTCCCTTTTATGTCGCTGGTTAGCAATGCAAGTGAAATCCAAAGTAATGATACACATATTGCTGTTGGCGAATATTTATAAGTGAAGGGTTGCTTCAATGTGAAGCTTACAGCAATGGTAGCTCTGGATGGAGTTTTTGAGAAATGTTTGTTAGAGCTAGGAAAGAACATGTAATAGTTTTAGTAATTTGTTTAAAGTAGGTAGAGAAGCGTCTTACAGTTGCTGATGAATATGGGTAGTGCATAAAATGCTAGCTATTGAGACCATTTCACAGTCTGGATGAATTTATCTCCCTTGAATTAATTTATTGAGAGATGCATTCATTTTACTATTTACCATTTTGTAGCTTGGTCAGTTGGAAAAAAATTTGCAGTCATTGCAGCTCTTTGGCAGGTAATGTAGAGAATAGAATTCAATTGACAAAAATATCTACATCAAGTCTGAGCCACCAAGTAATTTTTCTCAATTATTTTCTTGGCAAGATAAATATGTTTTTGTATGCAAAACTTGATGGTGTATTTAATTATCTCTGTAGATACAGTACATCAATAAGATTTTAATTAAGAAGTTCTTTGGTTATCTCTTCAACAATCTGTTTTGGAATAGGATTGTAACTGCTAGGTAATGAAGATTCTTGTTTGTGATATTTCAACACTAATTTAAAGTCAATTTTCCTCTCCTGATCTTTCTCTTCCTTTCCCAGAAGTTACAATCAGAAAACTTATGACAAGTGTTTTAGATGAAGTTATTTAGACTTGTCATTTCTGATAATGATAAATATAAGGTCTCAGAGATAATGTAAAACCAAAACCAACAGAGAAGGTTGATGAACTGATATTTCTCATAGAGAACACACAACCCTGTAGATTTATTTAATAAAAAAAAAAATCAAAATACAAGTACCCCTGCTGGTTTATTTTTTTTGTTTAAAATATTTTTATACTAGTAAAAGTATATTTTACTACATTCGATGCATAATTCTTTATAAATCAATTTAAATTAATGTTTTAAATTTGTATTAAACTTCAGTATAAAATATATAGTTAAAAATAAGTTAAAGTTTCAGTAACTTTGCTTAAATCTTTTTTTTTTTTTTTTAAATCAGTAGGCTCAGGTATGAAGAAAATACCGTGAGGAATTTAAAGTAAAATGAATTCATCCTTACTTTGGATGCTTAGGATCAATGCTTAGGTGCTCTGGACCATATTGAAAGCAGTGGATAAAATTGAAGACTCCTTTTTTTCTCAGGAGACTTTGATAAGGGGCCCTAAAATCCAAAACCATTAGTGCCACTCTGAAGCAGAGTCAATAGTGTTAAAACTATGAAGTACAAAAATTACATATCCATTTTGAATCTCTGCTTATTTCTACCACAGAGGTGATCTGCAGTGCTTTTATAAATCTTGTTAGCAGTGCTACTAACCATATATCATACTGATGAGATTGCAGCTTAAAATTCTACTTCACGTTGTGACTTCATTCAGGATAAGTTATAACCCAACTAATCATCTCCTCTCCTTGCCATCATTTTTCAAATTCTGAATGAAAATGCTTATCTTCTTGTAACTGAACTAATGCTTGTACGGGTCACAAAAATCTCATTGCGTGTATTAGCTCAGATGCTGACTTTTTACACTGATGAAAGATGGTTAGTTTGGGCAGAAACTTTTAAAAATCAGCTTCAGTTTTGTTCTTTTCATCTTCTGCCTCTTAATCACATTTGTTATTTTCTACCAACAGTAGGGATTATGTATTTGTTAAAACACTGCCCCCAAAAAGCACTATCTTTCATAACCGCTTTTAACGTATAAATTTTGCTAGTCAAGGCATACTGTTACAAGGCAGATCATCAACTGATTTATTTTTTCAGTGTTCCTTAGGATCTGGACATCAGTGCAATAAAGCAAAATTGAAGGTTTAACTTACGAGAAATGCATAACATAGGTATCAAAAGAGATGGCCCTATGTCCTAAATCCACTTCAGTAGTACTCCATGACAGGGTGAGAGCAAAGGGCACATTCTGAAACCCAGGAAATCCTCTCTGAGAATAAGAAACACTTCTTTACGTTGAGTGGTTGAACACTGGGAACAGGCTGCCTAGAGAAGTTGGAGAGCCTCCATCTTTGGAGATACTCAAAAGGTGAGTAGAGGGGGTCCTGGGCACCCGCTTGAGCAGGTGCCTACAGCAGATGGTCTCCAAAAGTCCCTTCCAAAGCCAGCAATTCTGGAGACTGTGCGAGTCTGTCTAATCCACTGGGTCATTTTGTATAAATTCTCACAGCTGCATGCAAACTGTATTGTGAAAGCTTTGTAGAGCGTCGGTCGCTTTCCTGGTCTGTCACGTGTAGCTTGAACTTTGATCTTGACTGAGGACTGTCAGTCTTACTGTGATATAATGTCATGGTGGGTTGTATGCCAATAAATTGCCCAAGAAGTTAAATGCACTCTTAAGATTTTTCTTCATCTTTTGTCTTTAAACGCTGCCTTGTATTTGTGCTTTCTTTTTCAAGAAAGAGACCTTCTAAGGGCCATTTCCTGTGGAGCAGGATTTTTGTGCTAAGTAAAATTATGAAGTATTATTAAAGCAAAAATTCAGATAATGCTACTCTAGAAAAATCTTTTTATCTATGAATGAGAAATCTTACGTGTAGTTCGGCACACAGTAGTATAGTACTCTTTCCATATATATGAGAAGAAGTATTTCTTTACAAAGAACAGGTTCCTACAGTTGACATCTGTGGTAGGAGAGAACTGCTTGTGTTCATATGAAGGCTGTAACAAAGTGCCAGCATGTCTTACTTCGTTCTTGCCCACTCGGGTTGCTGCCCAGTATTGCTACACTGCAGACTAAATGTTTCTTTTACTAATGGATGCACTAAGAAAAGTAAACTCAGTTCCCCTGACTCAAGTTATATAAACTAGTCTCTTAAAATTATGCTTTGAATCCCTTATCATATATTCTATGCTTTGGAAAGCAAAAAGGGAAGTCAGTGAGCTGCCATTAATCAGCCTGACGGGTGCTAGCTGGTATTCTGGCTGAAGGTGATGCATAAAAACAAGTGGGATGTAAATATTTTTGTCAATTAGGTTTCTGTTATCTATATTAAATGTCAAAGAGAATGTTTAGTATTAGTACAAGGAACTTAATTTTTTATAAGTATTTTGTCATTAATTGCACAAAGCTAACACTAATTTTTATCACATGTATTGTTAAAGTGCCGCTTGTGTAGAAATAGAATAAATATTACAGTGATCTAGAGATGCCTCCAAATGATGCTCTGCAGTATATAAATTTGTCCATATTACTGTTGCCATTACAAATTTTCATTTCTGTGGTGAGAATGAACGACAGTCAGGTATGATGGACAACGGCTTATAGTTGGGTGTGATGGAGCAGTCTTAAGAATGCTGAGTGTTGACAGTGAATTTTGAAGTTAGGCACTGCGCTTGGAACAGTGTCCACAGCTTTGGTAGGTGACCAGGCTTCTTAGTGCATGAGGGGGCAGCTGATGCTACAGGCTGTGCTCATAGCAGTTGGCCAGCTGAGCAGGACAATGTCTAGCATATCAAACAAGAAAAGAAAATGTTGATATAAGCCATATTGTAAACTGTTTTGGGGCATCCGGCTTGAGGATGAGGGGTATTACCTCAGATTTGCAGACCAGAATGCTCCCCCAAATTTGTGCACTAGAACCCTTTGCAGAAAGGCAGAATTTTAGGTGATGTGTGTGCAACCTATTGTTTGTACACTGCTGGGGGAAGCACTCTGCTGTCTTTGCCTCCATGCGTTCATTTCGCTTGTTTGCCTGACAGTGTTCAAGCCAGCCTTTCCTAAACAGTACGGTTTGGACTGTTCTGGAAGGGAGGGACATTTCCTCATTTAACTACTTCGATGGAATTTGTTTGGTGTGGCCTAAAAGAATTAGAAGACGACCACTGGGTTACTGCGTAGACATGCAGCAACAGCAGTCTCACACTAAAGGAAGTGGAGTGTGGCGCTCTATCTGTTAGGCTGTGTTCAAATGGGACATCCTTGGAGGTCATTAGTGTGCCCTGAGTAGGCAAGGCTGTAGGGTGACAAGGTAGAACACCTGTTTGGGGGTCCAAGGGACATGCAGTTTGAGACAAACATAAAGCTGTGTGCTAGTAACCGTCTTCAGATGCCCCTGGATATGCTGGAGCAGCTGTGCAGGTGAGATGTAGTGGTTCATGCGGTGAACTGTCAGTTTCTTTGGCGTCAGAGAAGTATCCTGAATAACCTCAGATATTTAAGGGATTGTAGCCTTTTAGATACTGGCACATGAATGCTGTTTTGGGGACAGCAGATGAGGTGATCTTAAACCTTAAATATGTGTTGGGCCAAAGGCAGAATAAATTGGAGCTGGTGTTATTTCAACAGAATGAAAAGAGTTTTGTTCCTGTACTATATTTTCAACTCAGTATTTTTATGTTAAAATACTTTACTGGCTGCTACTTTGTAATATATACTGCAGGCCTTAAGTAACTGGAAGATAATAGGGGAAATGATTTATTAGATTCAGAGCTATTGCTACCACACAAAGGCAACCAGCTGGTTTAAATAAGAAGTATGTGATATTACTTAGGCAAACTAATGACAGAAAAGATCCATTTTTTGTGAGTTAATGAAGTATATATGAATAAATCTATTACTAGGCTGCAACTCAGTAGACCACTCGGTCCTTACAAAAGGAACCGCTCTAGCAATAACGTCAGGGATGAATGAGCCAGGCAAGAGAGCCTGACTCATGTCGTCAGTCAGTTTTTGTATCCAACTGTGAGTAATGTCCTATTTCACTGCCTAAAGTGACCAGATGCTTCTCTCTTTTGTGGGAATATCAAAATCTATACCTTTAATTTCAGCATTTTTTCCATACTCAATAATGAAATAGTCTCAGTTAGTAATAGGTAAAAGATAACTGTATTAACTAATGATAAAGCAGTTGCCTGTAATTTCCATGAAATGTTAACTGAAATTAGAACCATGGTCTTCTAATAGTTAATCTTTTTTTTTTTTAAATAACTTTCCGAGCTGCAGTAAAAGGTGATCAGTCCAGAATCTCTTTACCAAGGGCAGCTCAGTTTTGAGATTATTTTGCTCTCAGGTAAGCAGTACTCTAAAACATGCTTCAAAATGAGAGCAAAGAAACATGGGAACAGAGAAACTGGAACTATGAATCTTATTTCTAATATGAGTTTCATTCTTCTGTCCATCTTTGTAAACTTTCTGACACTGGTACCTATACAAATGAAACCCCAAATAATCCAAATGAATGATTTCTCAACTTTGTAACAGAGAGCAGTTTATGAAAGACACTAATAATATTGGGAAAGTGATGGTATATGTGAACAGATTCAAATATGGAGGCTTGTTATGAAAAACTTAGCCAAAATCTCTTTGAATCATAGTCTATCTTAATATGATATATTTTGAAGTATTTATAAAGTTATAAAGACTTATAAAAAAAACAAAATTGCAAATGAATACATTCAAATAATAATGCTTCACTCTGCTTTTTGTAATTTCATTATTTAGTTCTTCATGTTGTTATCAGGATTCACCATGGCCCAATTATAGATGATTCAGAAGACTTTAGTAAATTTATTATTTAGTTTTATTTAAGTATTAGCATTTATCTTTTGCTCTGAACATGAGGAAAAACTTCTTTACTGTGAGGGTGGCAGGGGGCACTGGAACAGGTTGCCCTGTTCCAGGTTGTGGAATCTGCTTCGTTGAAGATATTCAGAACCCACGTGCATGTCATCCTGTGCAACGGGTCTAGGTGACCCTGTCTGTACACAGAGTTGGACTAGATGATCTTCAAAGGTCACTTCTAACTTCCACTATTCTGTGATTTATCAGAAAAGTGACAGGCAGTATAGCTTTGAACTTGCATGTACTACTGTGATTTTTATTTTTTTGTTCTTTTTTGGTGTTTTGGATGTTTTGTTTTTAAGTTCAATGATTGCATATTGTGGAGGCAGTTTGTTAGACTTGAAAGGTGTAGGAAGTGTTGCCACTGTATTTCTACAGTGATGTTGAGATAAGAGATACAGAAAGGAATTAGAAAAGTCTTTCAGCAGAGGTTTTGCAAGCAGTTTCTTTACCTCACAGTTACCTCAAAGAAAATGGCAATTAAAAATCAGATTGGTCCAAACTGAAAAGGGAGGATAATTGTTCTTACTCACAATTGGGAAAGCAGTTTATTTTTAGTTTTGTTTTTCAAAGCATCCAGAGATGAAGCAAATGCCCGCTACTTTTGAAGAACACCAATGAGCATGGCGTTACTAGAAGAATCAATTAACCACCACAAAAGCTGTTGCATTGAGTCTAAATTGTGTGCTGGTATTGATTTGTGAGAGGAGATGAGTCTCGCAAATACTGTGTAATGCTGTCAATTGTATTGATAAGCAGAGCAGTTAGAGCATTTTGGTCCTATAATCTGGAGAATTCACTGTCTACCAGAAATGTGAACTATAATCACAGTAAAGCTCTAGTTGTGTTGGATATTTTGTAATTTACTCCTTCTCAATAACAGCTTGTAGATTCATTTCAAGCCTTTGACTTTTGTTAGCATCTTCTAACTAGCAGCTGCTAACTTAGTGGCTAGAATACAGATACTTTAGATATGGGTAGCATGGCTGAAATCTGATTCTGCAGCTGCCGTTCTGAGGGAGAAGAGATGGGACCCTTCACTGGTCCTTTGGACAGACAAATGGTCTAATGTGCCCCTGTAATCTTACTGATTTGACTCTGCAGGAGATAAAATCTATTCTCAATTCCATCTATTAATTTCTTGCCTTTTTGAAAGAAATTGATGAAATCACATCAGTCTATTAAAGCGAGTATGGTTGTAAAGGTTATTAAGAGATCTTTCTGAAAAAAAAAACCCCAGCAATGCAGATTCCACAGTTTCTTCCTTGCTATAATTTAAGAAGAGAATTTCTCTATACTCCTTTTTTTTTTCATTTTTGCATATTTGAAAACCACTAAGGCTCCAACCCTAAGAGCTTAATCCTCTGTGATTAAAATTACTAAACACTTTCTTCTTGTTTTGATGTGTTGTGCATTTTGTATCCTTGATTATTCTCACTGCTTATCTGCCCTAACTCCACTTAATTTGTATCCTTTAGGGTCTGTGGCCAGCTTGAGAGACCTGTACAAGGCTATGCTTGTAAGCCTTCAGACAGACAATAGAACACTTATTTCACATTGTACAAATAAATAATATTTAATTTTTAATATTTGTGTATTTTAACACCTGTTCACTGTTCATGACTCGTGATTGCATTACGATACCCTGTATCTGCCCTGCTTCCAGGGTGTGTCGTGAAGAATTTTACTTTTGTCCTTAGTAAACTGCATGTTTTTCTAGGTAACTTCTCTAATTGTATTGTCTGTTTTGAATCCTAATCCTGCTGTCTGATGTACTTGTACCTCCCTTTAGCTTGTTGTTACTTGCAAATTTAATGAACATACTCTTCCATCAAAATTATTACACATGTTAAATAGTACCAAAAGTAGGACAGAGTAGTAGAAAAATAGTTGACACTTTGACACTTAACTAGTGGTAGTATTTTCTGGAGAATTTTGTTCATTTTTCCCTATCTTTACAAGAAATGTATGCTGAAGGGAAAAAAAAAATGGATATAGTAAAAATACCTGTTTCCTGCTCTATCTCCCCATATTTTTTTTCTCCAGTATTTTTCCAAGAATTGAAGTTAAACTGTAATTTACTTCCTTTTACCCAACTTTGCTCCACTTTCAGTGAAGCATCAGTGTTTCCAATTTCCTAGATTTCTCCTGTCTCTTACTGGTTCTCAAAAATAATAATCAGGATGGGCTCCATGAGTTCTTATATTGTTTTAGACTAAATGTCATCAACCCTTTGTGAGCAACTGGTACAGTTGCTAGCCAGTTCTGTTCCTTTTATGACCTGGTTCTTGTCACTACTGCCACTAGTTGTCAGCAGATTTTATTTTGAGCAGATATTTGATGGAAGCTGATAAATAAGCTTTTGCATTCTTGATGCCATCTATCAATGGCAGTCCCTTCGTATTTAATTTCCTGCTTACTGCTGATGTTTGTGGAGTATTTTCTTGCTACCCTTTGTGTCTCTTCCTTTGTAATCTGCTCTTTTGTGATGGCTTTTGGCACTTGTTTACTGACAGTAGGGAGCAATTCAGAGGTTTCTGCTTCTTGTCTAGTCTGCATTTAACTTGCAGCATTCAGATGTGCTTCAGTGCAGGATTTTCCAACGAGACATCAGTCGCACAGCTGGAGAGGCTGCTGGTCCCACCAGAGAGCCTGGTGTCTTGGCATGCCCCCTCCAGCGCGCGGCTGTCCCACTGCGGGCCACGTGGTTGCATTGCAGGAGGAAAACAAATGCCTCTGGAAGACAGTGATTTTTGTACAAAAAAGGAGGGAGAAAAAGAAATAAAGAAGAGCTAGCTGAGAGAGATGAATTCTTAAATTTATTTGATCCTGCTGAATCCATTCATATCTAGTTATTCTGAAACTGTTGTCTGCTGGTGCTTCCCAGGTGATCGTTCAGTAATGAGTATTCTCTTCCATGCGTGCCAAATACTAGAATGGCACTTGCTATTTTGCAAGTCTCTGCTGATAAATTTGAGCAGCCTCATTAAGATGTGTGAAACTGCGTGAGCTGTATTGATTCAGGAAAAAAAAAAGGATGCACAAATGACTTCTTTCATGATCTCTTTTGAAGATATTTGTCAACTATATTGATTGCATTGAAGAGTTTTGAATTAGTTGGCAGTAGTATGCGGCTTTATGCACTGTAATTTATAACTGGAATATTTTAGCATCAGATTATGAATACAGTTTGTTTCAGTATTAGAAAATGTTTATGCTCTCTGCATTGAGATACATTTGTTAGGTTAAATAAAATGTATTTAATAAAGATAATAGTCACTTTGTCATTAAATAAGTACATTTTTAACATAAAATTGTCTATAAAAATGTAGCCAGAAAAAGAAATACTTAGTGGAAGAAAAGCTTGGGTGCTTTAAAATTCAGCAGTATGATATTCTCAAGACATAATTTCTTGTTATATCATCTCTGTAAATTTATGATCCTTGAAGCTGATAATTTTAGTCTTTCTATATATTCAGAATGCAGAATAGTCAAGGATAACCTGTTTGTTATAGAAGCTGAGGTAATGGGCAAAGAAAAAAGATAAAATCTGATGCATCTGTCACTGCTGTGGTGTTCCTGTACTTTCGAAAGCTATATTGTTTGCAACATTGCCTAGCACAATAATATTCTTCACACTTCTTCCCTCCTCAAAGCAGATACGTTCCTGACTTCCTCCATCAGATACAAAGGAAGCTTCAACCAATGCAGCCTCTCCCAAGGGAGAGGAATTCGCTTTGAGGTTCACCAAAAGTCTGACAAGAAATTGCAAATGCATGCGGCTTTAAACTTAGTACTCCTTCATGTAGGAGAACAGGGACTAAATTCATTAAGAGAGAACAAAGAGTTGGGTTTCCAAATGAGGAAATAAAAGTAAATAGTTTCTGTAGTTGGTTAATTAGTATAAGCGCATTACAAAATCAAACAATAGTAACATGTTTGCATAGTTCAGATAAGGTTCAGTGATCTGACAGAATTTACAATGATTGGCCTGATCATCTGTTTGCTTTGTGATATATTTTAGTTAAAATTGACACAGTCTGTTCTTAAAGATGAATAAATCTCTCATGTACAACTTAGATCATATACTTTGGTTTCCAGTGTTGAGCATAATAGGACTGTTCTGGATGGGCTCAGGATTAGGCAATAATCACGCCAGAACAAGATGACTACATCGAGCATTTATTCAGGTGAAAGCACATAAAAGCAGCAAAGTGTGGATAACTACTCATGAGGTGATACCTGCCTGCGGGATGCTGGACCCGAGCGTCCTCTCGAGCTGGTGGGTCAGAGAGAGCTGCTGACCGGCTCCCACGGAGACAGCGCAGGCCAGGGTCAGGAGTTTCTCCTTCCCTGATGCAGTACTTGCATCAGAACCAGTGTGGTACAGTTGTCACTCCACTCTACTGAAATTCAAAATCTGAGGTTGCTGCCAGCGTCCCTGTTCTCCAGCCCTGGATAGTAGAAAAGGTGGCTGCATCAGCCTGCCAGCTGGGCACACTGGTGTGTTTGTGCAAAAATAC
>JAUBNY010000689.1:458953-471336 GCA_032275445.1 Crypturellus soui | reverse complement strand
TATTTTATTTTATTTTATTTTATTTTATTTTATTTTATTTTATTTTATTTTATTTTATTTTATTTTATTTTTGTGTGTGTGTAAAACTGTACAGAAGTCAGGGCCATTTGACACAGACTTTGACTGAGGGCTCTGTCTAATCTCAGGTCATTCTGGGCTGTGATTCTGGCACAGGGGGTTCTTCACTGAACAGGCCAGAGCAGTGACATTTCTAACTGTGGGGTGTTTCCTGGAAGACCATTTGCATTAGCTGTGTCCTGAGATTTACTCATACAAGGGAACTAAGATGGCACAGAACAACTCCCTCTCTTTAGATGCCTTGTCAGCAAGGCTTTTTCTTGCACACAAGGAATTCTCTGGCCATTTGTGGACTAAATGTTCTGGTGTGGCAAGAAGTCGCTAAAACCTAGAGATAATTTTGACTGCATATTTTGGAGAACTACCCATTTGTCTCTTTATAACCACAAATACAGTTGGCACAAACAGTGGTAAAATACTTTCTAGAAACAGAAACTCAGGTAAGTTTATTAATGTAATTTTGTTTTACCTCTGCCCTGTGCAGATCCCTTCCAAGTATAAAAGTACAGTTTCATTTCAGCAAAAACTGACCTTGTTTTTGTATTAAAGAGATGAAAATAGAGCATCTAAATAAAATGTTGAAAACAAATAATGTCCTTTATTTATATCTTAGTGATAAAGTGTGGGCGAAATTGGGCTCACCATTAAAAATACATAATCAGTGCAACAATTAGAAAGGAGCACAACAGATGGCTTATTACTTAAATCCTGTTTCATAAGTCAGACCGCATGTGTTAAAAGACATTAATTGCAACACTTTAACATTATTTGACTGTTTAAAGTCATAATCTTGTTAACGATATCTGGAGAGAGAGTTACAAAACAAGAAAAAAGTGAAAGAACTGCAGAATGTTTTACTAAACTATCTGCTTTTCACCAAGTGAAAAATTGCGTAATTTAGTGAAGTAGTTACTTAACACGAAATTTCTGAGATTATAAATGCAAGCCTAAAATAAGAATACATACAATCGTTTCATGTATTCCCAGAACAGGATAGTATGTGGAACTGCATGGGCAGAAGTGGCTGTGGTGCCTCCTGTCGCAGCAGGCCCATGTGTCACCTATGGAAGAGACCTAAAAACCACCCGAGTAAGACAGGCTGGGGCTGCGAGGGCAGAGGGCACAGGAAGAATGGGAAATAACTAACAAACAGCACTGCTCACCCTTGCGGTGAGGCAGACGCCTCTGCATCCTGCCCCAATCACTGACCACGTGCCTCTGGCATACAGAAGACCCCACGTCCCTTCCTTGCTGCAGAATAAGGCTGTGTGTCACCCGGATGAGGTGGTGGTGGCTCTGAAGTGTGTCGGTGGCTCTTACAGCTTTTACTAGAGCTTCCACTATGGACTAAGGAAGTTTTCCTGGCTTCTGTGATGAGTCTTTCGAAACAAATAATGTTGGAAATGAGTTTTCTCAACTATAATGAATGCCTGGGGGAAGTATATATATCTTTGTACTGCATATTTTGTTTTTTTTTTGTCTTTCCATTTTTGTCATCAAATGTCCTTGAAATCCTCTGCCTGAATAGAGTTCTAGTTTTACAGACAGAGAACTGATGCTACTCTTGCACCATGCTAAAGTTTAATAGTCTTTATCTCAGTTTAAATCCTGTCTGTTCTGTTTTTGAAAATACAACACTAAAATTACCCTAAATTGTACGTGAGGAACTAAAGGTAGAACCTGGACATATGATTTTCCTTTTTTGTTTTTCTTTTTCCTCTTCTGATTTGGCAGTCAGTTACTCTGCAATTTGGAAAGTGACTGATGTGATGTGTTGAAATGTGAGCCTGTTCATGGATAGCATGTTCTGTAGTCAGATCTGTCCACAAGAAAATAAATTGTCACAAGTTAAAGCGAGGCTTCAGCAGCTGCACAGAGGCTCTCCTTTCACCATCAAGAGCAGCATTGCTAATTTTATTCTCAGTTGAGCTTCTCAGAGCAGGAAATATTAAAGCAGCAGCACTTGGGACTGATAAGCATGCTACGGCTGCCCCTATGTAAAGGATAAGGAAAGTAGCTCCATGATTATTTTTCAGGGAGCATTGAGTGCCATGGCCAACTAGCTGGTGCAAGGGTTTCTAACCCTTCTCCTGCCTCTCTGGCAAAGACAGCTGGGGTGATCCCGGCTCCGAACAATCAGCTTTCCTCCTCCTCCCAGTGTCCGCCTCCCATCTGAGGTGGCGTGATTGCATTGCTGATAGATCTTACCGCTCTTGCTCAAGGATCTTTGAATTATTATCCCAGGTTTCTAACAGGCTTGCTGTGTGCGCAGAAAAGTTTGTTTCTTATTTGCCTCGGATCCCTGTTGTGTAAAGTAATACTGACTTCTGCTAAATGTGCAAAGTATTTCATCTGCCTTATGTGAACGCTGGGACCCAACTCTCATCTAACCATGATTTCCCCTTTTAAAGACCCTTATCAATTAATTAAGTACTGATCATTTAACTGAAGATATCTGCTTTTAATATTCAGGAAAATCATCTGTTCCTACACTGTTGAGGTGGCTTTTGTATTATTCCTGTGTGTTTTTTACAGAGCATTATTTTGCAGCAAAAATTTTAGTAAGTAGGTGTTTTATTGGTAGAGAATCATACGGAAGAAACCAGAGACTTAATGCTTTTATGGTGCTCATAAGCATATGGTGAATATAGTTTAAATCCTATGAAAGTTTATTCACATATGGAGCTTGGTTTGATTTACAGACTGTATTCTGCAGTCGTTTTATAAAATTTGTACTCATTTTTCATGTTTAATGGCCATATGCTTCTGCTGCGTCTTGTGGCTGTGTGGGCTCCATCTGGTGGCAAATTGAACGCCCGAAATTTCTTGTTACTTGATAATTAAGGATTGTTTGTCGTCCAATCAATAAGGTGTCTGACTTTGATAGACTGCGGGTTAAAAGACAAATGAAGATGGCTCTTCAGTAAATGTCTTGTTATTGATATCACTGCTCAGCTGGGGTGACAGGGATGAATGAATTCGTGCCGCTTAATTGATTTGCTAAGCAAAACTAAAGATGACACAGTGTCTGATCACAATAAAGAAGGTACAAGTAAATAATAAAAAAGTAAAATGCTTTCTGAAAGCATAGTATTTCTAGGCAGTTAGTTAGATAAATGTACTGATTAGTTTTGCCAACCCAGGGTATAAAAACTGAAGGAAGATGTTAGTTTTGACGTGTTGTGAAATATTATTTGCTATGGAATTCTATTCAGTAAATGAAAAGAAGCAGATCTATTTCTACTCCTGGTATTTTGTTCTCAAGTTTCAATCCATTAATTTGGCAGTAAATGTAGGAGTAATATTTATTGCTTCCTTAAAAAGTGTTCAGATTGTAGTGGAATTGTGAGCAACCGCTCATTTAAACACGCTTCACACGGGAAAGCAGCGGAAATCTCTAGTCTTCTACTGTGTTTTCTTTGAACTAGTGAGTTTGTTATAAATCTTCAAACTCAGAACCAGAGATTGCTACACACAAAAGTGTATATTATATATATGTATCATAAAAAAAAGGTATAAGTACAAATAATACACAAAAATAATGTGTGCTACAAATAAGTAGTGCATATGCTTCCTACTGGCAAAGAGGAGATAACATCGAGTAGTCCCAAGCTAATGGTATCTGAAAAAATACATACTAACATAAAACTGCATTATTTATGAGTAGAGTTAATTCCAAGTACTTTTTAGTCATCTAAATGATTCAGATGCTACCAAAGGCATGGCTAGAACCACTAATGTCATTTGAAATGACATGTAACATTAAACCCTGTTACATCTTCATTTTTATTACATTTTAAAAACATATTTCCCATTTTATTTTCTGCTTAGATTTAATTATATGGGGAATGTAGTAACATTTTTCAGCACCTACTCTAGAAAGAGTTTCCCGTTTTTCTTCAGCAGAAATAACGTGACTGCGTGTTGCTTGCTGTTAATGCAAATTTTCAGTTAAGGTGTAAATGCTGCTAATACAGCAGTTAATACAGCAGTTGGGCTTGCTTGCTGCCAATTCTGTGGTGGTCCTGGACTAGCACAGCTTCATCTTTCATGGCTGTGTGTGTTGCAGGAAGCAGGCAAAGTTGCCTGGGGAAGAAATCAAGCCAAACGCAAAGGACAAGTTGGTGTTGAGTACATGAAACTGAAGAGAAGGATAAAGTTTTCATGATTTCATTGTCATCTTTTTAAATTTTCATTTGATATAATAGTTCCATTATGATACAGCAGATGTGGTTTAATGGAAGGATATGTGTAGGAGAAGGTGTATTGGAGAACATACACATACATATTCAGGTAAGACCAACAGCAGACTTGAGTTAAAGGATAGCAGGAAGTTTAAGAGTAAATGCAGAATACTGTATTTAGTGTTCTTTTGACATTGACACAAATATATATAAAATACTACTCAACGTTTCTGATGACACTTAATTTTGACATAATCAATACAGGAAGAACTTGATAACTCTGAGAGCTGAGGTGAAATTATGTGCAAGGTCATGGGCTGGGAAACTTGGGCAGTTTATTTTCTAAAGCTTTGAGTTTTTCAGCTGAGAAAAAGGATTACAGGCACAGAATACATAGAGCTGGAATAAGACCAGTGTGCCCATAGTGAAAGGAAGATATTTAAACTGAAGACCACATTTACTGCCATTTAGATTGAATTTAGAAGAAAAATCCTAATCTTTAGGATTCTTTGGCTCTGGGATAATCTTCCCCATTTTTTTCTCTTTCATTTGTTTTTCCAGAGATAAGTCTAGGAGCTCCTTCTGCTCTTCCTTCAACAGGGCCATATGAAGGCATAGTCTTTTTCTCTCTTGCTAATGTTCCACTTTAGATTAAACTACTTAAATATTTGTTATAGAAGAGAGAGAGAAAGCATGTGAGAATGACCGTAGTAACAGGGTTTTATCACTTATGTAGACAACAAGATACCCAGACTGTTTATTTTGGTCAAAGAGTCTTGAAATGTCCCTGCCGGACATCTTTAATAGGAGACTTTAATAGGTTTATTCAGGTGCCTATGTAAGACGAAACACCTCTGTCCTCATCCAGTCCTCCCTCTGTCACCCTATTCTCTTCCTATTCCTACAGATATGCGCATAAGGGTTATTTTTATAAAAATGCAAAAAAAAAAAAAAAAAAAGCAGCAGCTTAGGCAATTTCTGAACACAACTCCTCTCCCAAAATTAGAGATTCAAAATGTACAAAGTGTATTACTATAGGCCGATCTAGTTTATATGAAGAATGCGCTTTTAAGATTCTCACTTTTTGTCCTTCTTCACGTCTTGGTGTCACTCATCACTCACTGCATCCTTGTGTGATTTGCTGTTTTTAAATGGAGCTTGTTCTCCCCACGTATACAGGGGCAGCACAGTGGGACCTCATTAGTGATTGAAGCTTCTGGATCATGCTGTAGCACAAACAGGAAATGGATGTGAGAACATTTTTTCTATGCAAACAATATAATTTTATAGCATTTTACAGGTAGGCTCATGCTATGAGCATGCACACTTGAGAAAGTATGGGATGATTCTTATGCAAATAATTCAATAAACTGTATATCTTATTTATATAGTTGTCCTGTTCAGTCTCTGGTTACAATGTTGTAGGCTCATTCTTGCATTCCTGAGCAGATACTAAAAAACAAAAAAAAAGTGCTAGAATGAACTGGAAGATTGTTAATTTTGGATCTCTCCTGGCCATAACTCTGTAGTGTAGCTAATGCTTTCTGAATGCCAACAGAAATAGTCCTTGCTGAGGCTTTTGATGGCAAATGAAAAACACATAATATGTTTTTTATTTTTGCTGTTGTTCACTGCTGGTGTGCAGAAATAGTAGCATATAAAGCATTGATAACCAGAACACCTGATCAACTGAAGATCTGATGCAGTTTTGAAGTCATGTGCTATGTATACACTAATAAAACTTTAAGCAGTAGGAAGTGTTTTCTTCATCCTGTTTATGAAGGTGTATCCCACAATCAGTTTTTAAATATGAAATAAAAAACATACTAAGGAATTATTTACTTATAAAATACATGGAAACACTGCAAATGAACTATGCTTAATTTTAAGTACGTTTGTTATGAAAAAAATTGTCAAACTTTCCTCCACCTCCACTGCCTACATGGGCATAAGAGTTGTTAAACCAACATTGATCTTTGGCTTTTCAAAAGGGACATGATTATTGGAAACTTTCACTCTGGGGATGTAGAGGCAGATTTGACAGGGATGTGTTCTCACAGACTCAGTGTTCTCTGAGGTTCCTTGAGATGGCCTCGAGTCGGGCGCTGAATTGCTCAAACCACTAATTAGTTCCAAATATGATGGCTGTGCAGTGCACCCTATTTGAAGAAAAGCCAAATGCCAGTAGGAAGTGAATTAAGTTTTTTGGAATAAAATATTTTGACTGATACGCCAGCTTCTCCTTTGGTCTATCAGAGAACTACTTGAAAAAAACACTTAAGCTTGAGAATTTTTTCCTTGCAAATAGACTGAAGCATGATGCAGTTGTCCAGACACTTTAGACATAGTGGGAAAAGTTTCCCTAGAAAAGACCCAATAAACCTAGGAGCAAAGTATAATCTGAAGAAGAAGTCAAGCATTTGGCAGGGCACTGCTCATAAGAACATAAGGGTGACAAAATATCACTTTAAATAGTTAGCACAATGGATGTTTCCAACATTTTCCTTAGGAGAGGGGGAAACCCAACCCAAATCCCAAAACAGAAAGACAAACACCTTGCAAGATCTGAGAGACTGACACTGCTGTGACTGTGACTTCTCAGCTGAATGTAATTCAAAGAATATTAATCTAGCTCTTCCATCTTTTATGAAGCTTACCACAGCAGGAAGAAAAAAAAAATGTTAAAAAATTGATAAGCGTTAAAAATGCAGGCTGCAAATGAACATGGATAATAGTAGCAGCAGATGTTCTATTTCTGGTCAACAGCCAGTCAGTTCTCATCTCTGTCTTCCTTGCTGGCTGTATCTTTTACAAGTAATTTGCACTTTAAATATTCTTTCCCATTTGGTGCCATTGGAGAGGGGCACACTTGTACTTTTACATGAATAGCCAGAAAGGGCTGTTAAGGATAGATTTATTATGATTTCTTTACAGTTCCTCTTTCATTTTTACTTAGCTGAAAGGTGTTCATACCTGTTTTGCATACCTGTTTTGTGCAGTTGCATTTTGGAGGAATTGTCTGGCATCATCCTTTTCATAACCCTGATTTTTTTTTTCATTCTCACCTTGCCCATTTAATCCCCTTTCTTTTTTCATTTTTCATCTTGAAAATAATTTTTTTTTAAAGTTGCAATTTTGTCTCATTTTGCAAACCTTTAGCTCCTGATAAATGATGTAGTACAACATTATATGGAGAAATTTGAGTAGAGGTTGAGTAGACCCTGTTAGAATGCAACTGGAAATCCTGTTCTTTATCTGAGTGCAGTACATTTGTGTTATGTCGGATGCTGGAAATAGCTCGGGTGAAGCCTGTGTGTGTGGAAATCCAGATTTAATTGCTGAAACCAATTTTAAAATTAAAACTGCGTGTCATTCTCTGCTTGTTTGAAATGCTGCAGCCATTTGCTGTAGGGTCCTTCGCCTTCCCTGCTCCCTCCACTGAAGCGTTTTCAGCTCAGGATATTTGGGAATTTTTTCTGGGACAAGGTCCAGCCGGTCAGGCGCAGATTCTCCTGTAGCTGTGACATCCCTCGAGAACTGCGTTCTTCAGTAACGACACATGCAGATGTGCTCGTGCAAGGAATGGTCGCTGAGTTTTTTTTCTAATGGATGAAATAAAGGGAACCTTTTCTTCAATGTGTTCCAAAACTTCTTTTCCTCCAGTTACTGTTTTCTGATTCCAAAGGAAAACTACCTTTTTGACATGCTTTTAGTCGTTTACTTAAAATTTTGACACATTGCTAGGTTCTTTAGATTATGTGTATATGTGTTTTTCTTAGGCTCCATGACTTGGGAGTACATAACAGTGATTATGTCACGGGAATATAGTTTTTGTCTTTTATCAGATCCAAGTTTTACAATGTACAGAAATGGCCAGTTACAAAAAGAAACCCGAGTGCCTTAGGGCAACCAAACACTCTTCTCTCCCCTCCTAGGTAACTGCAATGTGCTAAATAAAAAGTATCAAAGGTGGGATAACTGTTTTTCTTCCTTTTTAATTGTACATGTTACTATGTAGAAATGGGCTACAACCATCCTAGAATGGTGGCGAGTACACAGGCCCGCGCTCAGAAGGAGGAGGTGGTCAGATCTTCAAAATGCTATTAGACAAAACTTTAAATCATGGGGCAATACTGTTTTCAAATAGGTGCATACATCGTGATTGTGCAAGTATGCAGTCGTAACTGCAATAAAAAAGGTTGCATGTGCAAGAGTAAAGAAATAATGTAAGTTATGGTGAGATTTCTTACTCTTTAAAGAACCAACCTTGAAAACTCCTGCTGAGTGTTTGCAGATCAGATCAACAGAAGACTAATTGTAATTACGGAGTGTGTGAACATTTGCATTGTAATATAAATGTGCACTGTTATTGGAATTAATTGACTATACAGAAATTTAGCAGCTATAGGATCTACTGACATGGTAATATATTGAGAGAAAAATGCTCAGAATGCAGAGAATATTCCATGAAGTATTATTATTTCCTATTCACCATGTGTCTGGAGATATATTACATTGCTGCAGTTGCTTGTTTTTCTTAAAGATTATAAATATCCATGTATATATTTTAATCTTCTTAGAGATAGATAATGTGAATTAGTACTTAAGTACTAGAAACTAGGAAGAGTGCATTTCCTTACTGAAACACTTAGTCTCTGGCAAGGGTCTCTGTGAAAGAGCTGAGGATCTGTTGCTTTAGAAGCTTAAGATGTACAGATGATGCCGTTTTGCTGTAGCGTGGGTGGACGAATGAATCCGTGATATGTATTTGCTTTGCCAGCTGAGCAGTGTTTTAGAGGAATTAATAATTCACTATTTCTCACAAATAAAACCTTCAGATCCCACTGTGTATTAGCCTTTAGGTACAATCCATAGTCCTTATTTTTCCTGACAGAAAAAAAAAAATGGGCTGCTCTTAAGTGTAATGTTGGTTTAATGGTGGATTTCTCTTCTCTTGGGATAGGCACATGGATGCAGTCCCCTTTCTTCCAATAGTGTGCTTGTGCCTTGATGGCAAGACGTGTTTTCGCTGCTGCTGTTTTTTCCTCCCTGTGGCAGTGCCAGTCTGACTGTTTGCCGTTAGCTTTCCGGCTCCCGAAAGCCCCCTGAAGCTCTGAGAGGAGCAGAAGGCTGCTTGCTGACAGGTGCTGATTCGCTCTTCTGAAGTATTTGAGGAAGTTCTTTTTCCTCTTTGCTCTATTGTATTTGATCTCGAACTAAGCAGGTACCAGAGAATAAATGGAAGAAAAACAGGACAAAAATGTAAAAGGTGGACTTTTTTTTTTTAAAGTAAGCTAAAAGGATGCTGATAGCTCTGTTGCTTTCAGTGAGGTCTCACTGGTTGTTGCTACTTGTGATAAAGATTACTGTGGCACAAAGACACCTTTAATTACAGAAAGATAAACACATAAAAGATTAACAAGGTCTTAAATTCCAAAGGCAATCTTACGTGCAACATTCATCAAATAAATGAGTGTTGAAAGCCATAGACAGCTGGCCAGAATGCAAGTGTCCATGTCTTTATAGCTGAGATGTGCAAAACTGCAGCTAGAACAACCTCAATGTTTTGTGCTTTTGAAGTCCAACTTGCAGCTGGGCTAGAATTTGGGCTTGATACTATTCTTAAAGATGCAAGGCTTTGTTTTCCGTTTAATTTCCATTATAGTTTTGGTTCTCTACTCAGGTCCTCCTCAGGTATGAATTTTTATATCTGTAGACATATATACTTTGGCCAAAATTGTATAAAAATATTTTCAGATGATTTTTAAAACCATCTTTGTAATGTTTGAGATTATTCTTTCATACTTGTTCCCATTCTTTGATAAAAAAAAATGCCTTTGCAGGAAATACGCTTCATCAATAAGACATTATATGGAGAGATTACAGAGATCCAATTAAATTTCATGCTAACAGAAAATTTGAGGGCAGTAATGTGTAATTATTTATTATTTCTTTGAAACGCTTTTCCAGTTTAGCAAGCTTTAGAATAAGTAATTAGTAGGAATGTAGTTTTTCCTAACAACTGGAGAGGAAAATACTACAGATATGCAAAATATTTAATTTCAAATAACCTTAATAAGACTATATTTTTTTTTTGTTTAAGACAAAATCATTAACTGTTTCAGGCAGGAACTATATGTGCCATATACTTAATGAATCATATTTTAATGCTTTGAAATATTTGTCTTGGGTCAGGGGGCTGCACAAGTCCTCCATTGGCTCTGAGCCATTGGACTGATGTTAGGAGAATTTTCCCTGTGGGCTGCTGTTACTTGAGGCTAAAAGCAGGTTTCTTTTCTGATTCTCTGACTGCAAGATTTGAAATCATGTGTAGTAGAACGGCTCTTGTTCTGTCTGGTCCCCTCATTTCTGATGCTTATATCTGGCCGTGCTACGAACAGTGGATGATAGTGCAGGAAAGGGGGAGATGAGGGTGGGAGAGTATTCTCTCCTGGACCTGCTTGAAATAAAAACCATTGCAAATATGAAAACAGCTACTTAAACTCAAAGGATAGTGAAAAGAATTATTATTTTAATACAATATCATTCTGTCATTTTTTCTGGCATATGCTGCTCCCCTGCTACCAGGGTGAGTTCACTGGAGGCAGTCCATGTGTTTAATCTCAGCTTGAAAGAGTTTATAGAACTTTTAGGAGTATTTTGTAATCTATTGTATGTGAACTGGATATACAGGGATCTTTCTATGTTTTATACTTCTCACATGATTGGGGCGTTGACTCAGTGACTTCCAACCCTGTGTTCAGGTGCAGAGGTGTTGTCATTTCAAATTGTGACAACTGTGTTACCCTTTATTTCTTTGAGGAGAATCAGTAGTCCCATCTCTTTATTTTTCAAACAATTGCTGCTATTTGTGACAAAAGTAGTAAGAAAAAAAAAAAAAAAAAAGAAATAGAACCAGACTCACTGGGTAAATTCTTCACAAAGACAAGGTCACAATAAGTTGTAATTCAGAATACATGATTCTTGGAGTAGTAAATAAAGAGTTTAATTTAAAATTTGTTTGCTCCGTATACAATGAGCAAAACTGATTTGTTACAAAATACCAGCCTGCTATGCTGAATGGAGAAAGTTAGACCAAATGCTAGATGAGTTTCAGACAAAGAAATGATAAATGACTATAGTAAGAAAGCAGCAGAGCTAAGATAAGGGAACAAAAGGGACGAACCAGGTGGACAAAGCAATTTTTTTTTCCATTCCAGATTATATTTATTAATAAACATCTCCCAGAAAGAGAACTGAGTGCAGAATGCGCAAAACCCTACAGAGAACTATAGAAATGTGGATGTAATAAGCATAAAATTTAAGAGCTACTTGTCTCTATGGGTTTGTTCTTAACTTCAGATACTAAAAAATCTTTGTATTCTTATTTATAGAACAGATTATAATAGAAATGAAAAATAATGAATTTAAATAATACATAGTTTTACTTTATGGGCAAGCAATATTTGTGATCCATTGTTTCCATTTCCACAAATGTTATGCAGTTTTTGTCTGGCAGATCTCCCTAATCTCCCATCAACTGACTTTCTTTAGGAAACTAAAGAACTAAATTGCTTAAGGAACTAAGTTGCTACATTTTTTTTTTAACTCAGTGGATTAGACATATTGTATTCATTTATTTATTTTATTCAATATATTGTTAATTGATTTGAATTTTCTGGTTAATTGGGAGTCAGCACTCTGAGGATTTGTTACTGCAGGGCATCATTAGAAATCCTTCATCAGGTAAAAAGAAACAACGTGAGTGTAATAAATCTTGTTTTTCAGTGTTTTGCACTTTGACATTCACTAGTTGGTGTATCTGCTCACTATTATTTTGAATGTACTTTTCTAGTTCAATTAGTAAAGTGGATATCTTTGTGCCAGTAAAGTAACCGAGTAACACAAAATGCATGTAGGGCATAAAGAGAGGAAATTCCTTCCCTTTTATTGGTCATGGTACTTTGAGCTATCTACTATATAATTCTCATATCAGAGAGCAAAAATCATTTTGATCACTGTGGTGTTAGTTCACCATCTCAGAGTTACACAGAATCGCAGACTGGCTGAGGTTGGAAGGGACCTCTGGAGATCACCTAGTCCAACCCCCTGCTCCAGCAG
>JAUBNY010000689.1:431908-451508 GCA_032275445.1 Crypturellus soui | reverse complement strand
CCGCCTGGATGCCGCCCTGTGCCCCGTGCTCTGGGTGTCCCTGCTGGAGCAGGGGGTTGGACTAGATGATCTCTAGACGTCCCTTCCAACCTCAACCATACTGTGATTCTGTATTTCATAATAGTAATGGTTGCCTCCGTACTATTCAAACTCAAGCTTTATTTATTTTATTCTGCACAAAAAAATGAGTGAATTATCAGGTCCGGTTAGCAAAAACTTTCTGTTTTGATATAGTAATTTTCAAGGATTAAGTGTAAGCAGTAAAATTAAAGTGCTACTTGGGAAGTATACTCCATACAGGCTTACAAACCCATTAAACTTGTCTTCCTGATTATTTTTCTTATCATTTATCCAATCACCTGGCTTCTGCAGCCGAAAGTAAAAAAGTTTTGATTATCAGTACAAAGACATGTGTTTTTTGAGCCTCAGCACTTCAGCTCTTACATTGCCTCCTTGATGCTGTAGACCTTGATGATGTTGACACTTAAGCCTCATTCATGAGTTAGGATTTCGCCATTCTGAGGGGTATTCATTGAGGGGCCTCTTTCACCCTTAGTAAATTCATCATATCTGGAAGACAAAAATGGAAAGATGATGCCTGGGGTGTGTGAGGCTAAGACTCTGTATTTGCCATTTTCTAGGTAATGAAACGTAGCAACACAGAACAAGGTGCCTGCTCCCTGTCAAGACTGGCAGAAGGGTTTCAATTCAGTTATGACAGAAGCATTTACAGGCCTCCTTTCTGTTGCCAGGTAGGGTCAGTGAGACTGGACTATGACACTGTTGTTGACTCTGACACCTCCAAAAGACCATCATGCTTTTGAATTGAGTGAACTCTTTACCTTCATATATACTTTAATACACTGAATGCTTTTGCACTTTTGCCTCCAAGGCACTCTTTGCTGCTATAGTTATGACCTTAAGAAATACTCAAGCCCCAGTTTCCTCTGTGGGAAAACGGTGAAACATTGTGAAACAGTGACCTTACTGTGTTCATTTTCCTCGGGAATGGTCTAGGATTCCATTCTGTCCTCCCCTACAGGTGGGATTTGAGAACTTTCTAGCTGTCCTGGATAGCTCACTGCCTTGGATGTCTACTGTGGGAGAAAGTAAGTGGTAATGATGAAGTTGGTGATAAGTTTAAGTAATTTTGGTGCAACTATAGGTACTTTATTTTTTTATAGAGAAGTAGTTTAGAAACAGTACTGATTTTCCTAAGTAAACTGTGCTTCACTACTGAAATAAATTCAATAAAGTGAATTAATTTTACCTTCTCCTAAAAAAATACATTAAAGAAGTTCAGTGTTCGGAGGAAGGCATAGATACCAAAGATGGATTGCACATACTGAAATAATTAACACAGCAATTCTCCAATAAATAAATTGTATATGAAGTATAAATTGTATGAAGATCCCATCAGAATCACATGTAAAGATATGGCATAGACACAGGAGGGTTATCTGTATATGTCAACACAAACTATTACCTTTGTTCAGTGATGAACAGGCAGAGAAGTGGATGCTAGGTTGTACTTGCCTCTGAATTAATTCTTGCAGCGCCTGAGGCAGGCTGGTCAATCTGCTCTTCTGGCTCCAGAATCAGCTGTGAAACTTTTTCACTTTTTTTCCCCTGATCTAGCACCCAGCAGGTGCTACTGCTTAGAAGGAAGCTTCTTCAGAAGCTTCTTCAGAACCAATTCAGCATTGGTTACATTCTTTGCTCATGTGTGCTTTTTTCCTCAAGAAAGCAAGCAAGGAACTGTGAAGTGTATCCAAAAGGAAACCTGACTGGACCCCACTTTCTGCCAAATGTCATTTTGTCATCAGGATGATTGTTCTTCGATGATGCAACGATGATGTTCTTCGATGATGCAACACGTGCTGCGTGCCTAGCCACGTGCTGCTGTGTTGCATCATACAGCCGTGATGCATCCAGGCCTTCCTCGCTGGGGTGATGTAGTGTAACTACCAATGAGGCTTTGTGAAAAAAAGAGCAGTGAGCATAAGGGACATACATCCATATTTCCACTGTTTATGAACTACTTGCAAATGCAGATGACACACAGTGCATATCGAATTTTTATTTGAAAAACAAACTGCATAGTCCTGGCTTTTTGAATTTTCTTAAATGTGCTAGATCAGCATGACGATTTAAATACCTTCTGCATTCTACTCCTTTTTTAACACAGCAGGTTTCAGTGAAATTCTGCTAAACCCTGTTTGTCACAGGGTTGTCCTAGGCATACTGCATTGGACTTCTTTTCTCAGATACTTGGCTCTTTCTTTTGTATGCTGATCAGAAAGCTGTCTCTTGCTTCTGTGCTTATTTTAAAATAAAAGTATTTTATCTTTTATACTTTCTCCTGTGCTTACAGGAACCATAATTGGGTAATTGCTGCTCTTTGGTCATAATGTTGTAATTGAATCAGATCCACTGAGCGATTCTGTGATTATGTTTCATTTGTTATCTTCACTGAGACGTAGTATGAATATGCATGATCTTGCTTCCCTCGACAAGCTGCTTGACCAATATTGTTTGGTAATCAGTAGCTAAAATGAGAAGAATCAGAAAGTTTTAAAAGACAGCGGACCATACGTTTCTATTTTGGACAGCAGTATTCCACTGGGGGAGTAGCAGTGAACAGGATTATAAGCTTCTAATGATGCCTAAGTCTCTATTTCTGTGCAGCTAAAGAAAAAAGATGAAAATGTATAATAGGGTAAAGAACTTAAAACACAACCTTCCTAAAGTATTGCCTATCATTACAATATGCTTAAAATAAAAAAAAAAGGCTGTGCATGGGGAAAAGTAAGAAGATGAAAAAAAAAAATGTTTCTAATTGTTGAACCCATATTTTGGTTTCTCTGAGCAATCTGCATCTAGATTTTGCAGAACCCTTAATTTTAGATGAATTAGATGAATTAGATATTCTATCTTTCGGTGCTATTAAACAGTTCAATCTGAAGTCGTTTGGAACAACAGAGAAATGTTCTGGCAGATGTTGGTATTTTGTTTCCACCAGGTGTGTGTTAACCCATCCCTACTGAACTCTATTTCAGTGAGGAATTTGAAACAGAATGGACGAAGTAGGACTTTGAGAATGTAAGAAAGGTTTGGCATAAGTGGCATCGTTTACTGATGTTGAATTTTAAATTCGGTGTGCTGCAACCTAACAGCATTATGTCTTATAATACAAAGTCTAATTTATGTCAAACTGTGGTGTTTGGAACACTCTCTTTAGCATACATAAAAATCTGTATACATAAGTAATAAAATGAATAGCTACTTATCTGCATTCCAGATTGAAAGTGGAGATCCAAAATATTTTCCTGTTTGCCATTCATACAAGACTATTCTTGGCCTACCAAGATACTCTTAGTAACGATTTCTAACTGTGATAAATCTCCTGCTCTGTTTAGGATTTGGTAAATATTATTTGGTAAATATTATTTGTGACTCAGTGTATTTAGGTCTACTGCGCTTTTAAGGCAGTTTTTTCCTGAGCTTTAATTAGCTTGAATATTGAACGTTTATATGAGATCTAAATTAGCTTTTCATCTAATAGTAGTAGTGTTCTGTCTACACTTAAGGAAAATAAAAAAATAAGGGAGGGAAGTTTTAGTGTTTTTTTTTTTTAGTCTTCTAGTTGACATTGAAGTCATCCAGGTTAAGAGCATTATTTTAGTTCATGAAATAACGGAATAACTGAAATTGTGATTTGCTTCTGATTAGATTTGAATTCAAATATCTGAGGATGTCAGATCATTATCGGAGGTAGTATGTTATCCATCACCCGAACAGTTTGGTGCTCCATCTATCGTGAGACCTTCCTAAGTCTTTCTAATGGCAGGATGAAAAGGGGAAATGGATTCCCAGGGCTGCTAACTATCACCTTCTGTTGGTTTGCACACAGTGAAGAACATGTTACATTTCTTGTATTTCACTGTTAATTTTTCATGTGAATAAGGTACATAAGAATTAATTTCTTCTGTGCCTTTTTGAATTCCTGAATTTCTATCCCCGTTTGTTCCAGGTTCAGCTTCTTTCCGATCTCTTCTACTCTGTATATTTACAATAAACTTATATTGCTTCCATTCATTTCTAGAACTGTCAGTTTTACTTTTCTAATGATATTTTAGAATATTTTCTGCTTGGCTTCATTAAGGATCATTATTATCATGCCTACTCATTTCTGTCATTCAAGAACTTCTACAAAATAGAAAATATGCTGTGTCCCAGACAGACTTCAATAGTTACAGCCTCTGATTAACCATATATATGTTATTGCTTTAAATAGTTAGATGCATCCTGAAACAGAGCATTTATTCTTCTTTAAACCCTCTATTTTTTTCAAAATCCATATTAGTCAGTTCCTTATCTCAACAAATTCTTTTCAGTAATACCAATATCTTTCTTATATTTCCACTTTCAAATTCTAGTGATCCCAGTTTTCTCTTGAAATAATTGATGTATTTATTCAGCAGCACTTAGTGTTTCTGAGTTGCAGTTGATGGAAAATTAAAGACAGTTAATGGACAATGTAAAAGCATCAAGCTAAAGTACTGCTACAATAAAGATCATATCGTGGAACTGTTATCTGCAAGCCAGGAGCTATTTAAATTAGATTAAATGATAAGTAATCGGATCACTTGAAGAAGACCAGTCAGGATGTCATGTACTGTTTCTGGAAGATGTGCAGTTTTATCCTTGAACTCTAAGAAAGGAAAATAAATAACTGCCCTACTTCATCACTGTGGTTCAAAGGCAAAGGCTTTGAAAGGAAACTCCAGGACAATTTTATAGGCAGTTAATGATGATAAAACTTGAAAATAGAATCATCATGTCTAGATATATATAAATATCTGAGGATCTCACTGTTTTTCCTCTGTGTGCATCACTTTATTTCTCTCTCTCCGCTGAATTTTATCTTACACTTTACTGACCATTCGCTCAGTCTTACAAGGTCCATCTGCATTTCTGCAGTCAGCCATTGTTCTTGCTACTTGAGTAACTTTTAGTCATCATCAGACTTTGTCACTCACAGCTCACATCCTTTTTCCTACATCATTTTTTGTATATGTTAAATATCCTGTCAGGGACCCTAGTGGGCCACTCGTGATGACCTCAGTGAGTTGCAGGCACTTACACTTTAACCCTGCCTCCCTTTCCTCTTGTTTTGTGGCTGCACAGTTTCCTTAAAAACCTTTAGTGAAGGCCTTTGTTGAAAGTGTTTTAGAAATTCCCATAGTTTATTTCAAATGTCTATATTTATGTATTGGTATGTGTTGATCTCTTCAAATAACTCCATAAGTAAAGTAGGACTTCCTTTTGCAGAAGCTCTCTCTTCACAGCCACATGAATTTAGTTATCATGATTTTTTTTTTAAGTGAAAAGTTATATATTAGCATTAGTAATTCTATTAATTTCTGTTTAGTTCTTAACCATTCAGTTCTGTTTATTTTGTCTGCTTGTACCACATATCCCAGTTATTTCAATTTTACACAGATATCTGATAATTTTTCTCTTACCAGCTTTCACCCATGCCCTGAAGAAAAAAGTTACTGATATGTGAACCTCCATAAACTTTCCATGGTTAATACTACCATAAATATTAGATTTAGCCAAGCTACACTGATTTTGTGTTTTCTGAGTATCTTTTTATACTATGTATATTATTTATATGATATTATATGATAAAGGTAATATGATCTTTATATTTATTTAAAGATGCTAACAGAAGCTCTGTTCTTCAACTGCTTTTCCACCAATTTTATCTCTTGACTATTTCATTAGTATTCCTGGAGACGACAGTGACAGGGCTCTCCTGAGTGCTTCCTAACTGATTCGTTTTGAGATCTGCAACTTTTTGCCTACTAGGTATGTTGTCCTGGGGCTCTGCTAATAGTTCCTTGAAGCTCTCCTTACTTCAGAGATGTAAACAACATTTTTGTTGTGGACAGTATGGAATATTGACATTTAATCACAGACTTTTTTAAGGGGCAAATTTTAGCTATGCAAATTCCATTTGCATATCCTGTCTTCATGATCTGCCTTATACACCAGAACTCAGTAGGTGCTCCATGCATTGTGAGATGGTTCAGAATTGAGGTCAGATGAAGAAGAACAGTAAACAGAGCAGCATCATGGGATAAATTACAGAGGACTTTTAGAGTCCCACCAGGTTTTGCTCCATTTTTCCTTTTAGTTTGAAGATTGTTGTTTTCAAGTTTTCCTTTCACTTGGAAGAAGTTTTGAATCTCAGAACTTAAAAGGATATTCCTTCTGTTCAAAAAGGCATTTTAAAGTGATAACAATTTTTTGAGAGATTGAAATGTACACATTTATTTGCATATAAACTTTCTAACTCATAAATGTAGATTGCTTATGTGTCTAAACAGATTAAGGATTATTACACACAATAGGAATAACATCTGTTCGTACTAATACCTGTTCTGAATAGCTTGTCTGTTTCTTCTCCGGATAACTGGTGGGTATCTCCTGTACGGTCGAGTTTCCATATGGTATCATTCTGCATTTACAGGACAGCAGAAAAGGCAAGAATTTTCCAATCTGCAATTACTATGATATTTTATTAAAAAAACCCACAGTTTTGACTATATTTCAATATTGTTTTAAGCCAGAATAAAGTGAACCTAAATTAAAAGAAAAGCAATATTACTATTCTAAAAACTATAATGCAAAGCTAAGTGCCTGGGATTCAACACTTAGTTTATTTTTTGTATCTATCAAATAGAACCCATGCTACTTTGCTTCATGAAGGCAATTATATTAATTGTATTTTTACATGAATATATAAATACTTATGTTTTAATGATGCCAAACACTGGTAAGTGTAATGCCTGGTAATGTTTGTGCATATATACTTATATTCATTTATATGTTTATATCAACATATACTTTCTTGCCTTAGTTTTATTGCCTTAGCAAAGATCCTTTTTGGAAATATTATGGAAGTCTTGATAGTACGCTCCATACTGTCAGAGTATGTATTTGAAGGAAGCCAGTAACAATTCTAAGGTTAAAACACATATATATGAAATGTTGTGATCTTATTACTGCTGTCAGTCATAGTTTTATATTTTTTCCAGTATCCCTGTCCCTGCTCAGCTCTTATCAGTGGCAATTGGCAAGATTCTCCTTCTGGCAGTCATCTATGAAACGGGCAGCAGAGTAGTTTCAACAGCATTTGTTGCTTTTTTTTTTTCTTAGGTAATGGGAAAAGCTGATTAGTTTTTGGCAAAAAGTTGGTGAGGAGACATGCCTTTGCTCTCTGCTATGGCAAGTGTGATGCAAAGCAATCAGTGTAATAAGATTTGTTCACAACATTATTTTAATTGATTTGATAAAAACAAAGAAAAACACTTTCAAAATGTATCCATTTGGATAGAGTGTGTGATTTTGAGATCTTTGACATTTAAAAATGCCTTAAAAGTCTCTAAATCCTATTCTTTTTATACCAATTATTAACACCTATGCTAAAACAGACATAATAGTAATACACTTTTTGGTAGCATAGTCGTTAAAAGAATACAATTTCTGTGTTGGCCTTTTCTCCAGATATTACTTAGGTATCCAGTCACAATGAAATTCTATTCCACTAAATCATAAAGGTGTAGAAATGCTCTTGTAATGTTCTTGAAGAGCATCATTTGTCTTGTCCTTTTTCTGTGCGTGTGCAGGTACATAACGATAGTCTTTCTTTAAAAATATGGTTATGTAGTAGAGGAATAACCAAAAGTAAATGAATGCATTTTATTAGGAAGCAAAAAAAGGTCTCTGACTTGTTTCCATCTTTTTTATTTTTATTTTTTTCCTACCAAGAATAACTAAATGAATTGGATTCATAAGGACATTTTAGGAAAGTGAACACTATGTTTTCAGAACTTAGCAGTTTTAAGCAGATACTGATGAATATTCATCCTGCATGGAGGATAGAGTGGGACACAGCTTGATGCCCTGAAGTCCTTTTCAGCATCTGACACACAGAACTGAGCACCAGAAGGAAGTGCACTTATCCTTCATGATTAGGATGTGCAAGTACAGTGCAGACATCTATAACACACCCTCATTATTTATATTCTGCCTCTCTAGAGCTAGAAGGCAAGTGGATTCAGTTGCTAAAAGAAAATTTACTTGCAGTGATGCTCCTTGAGTCTCTCTTAAATTTATTCGGCACTTCATCTGTTGTCTGGTGACGCCCTTTGCAAAATATGTTGTAATATAAAACATGGTCAAGGTTACTGATTATCCAAAGCTGAATTCAGAATTGCTTTTTCTAATGTCATTTAAAATTTAATTTTAAATTTCAACAAGCTCCAACAAACTTCAGCTTTCAACAATTGCAGTTCAGAGTTCATTAAGCAAGTATATAAGACTGCAGACCAAGTTACGCCAGCGATAAATATCTCCACTGATTCCGTAGGATCAAATCTCAATTTTCTGCTGCTTTTCCTATATTTCTACATGCATGTCAAAATTAGAGTTGCATGTAATTCTTTTAAGGAGAAAATAAAACAGAATTTAAGAACAAAATATTTTTTTCTGTAATGGCGTGATCTCGGTAATAATGGATTGGAAAGGGAATCAAAGCAAGCCTTGCATTTGCACCAGGTCTTACAACTGATGAAACTCCCATGGCAGCCTGAGCTTCCTGGAGTTCACTGGACATAAGCATTTATTGTTAGCAGCTCCACCTTTGTAACCTTTCAGTTGCTTCATTTACCTGCAAAACCTAAAAGTTATAAAAGAGCATAGAAAGAAAATTTTAAAAAAATCTGAATCACTTTTTTTTTTAATTTTTAGAAATAAAATCTACAAAAGACTTTTCAGATGATGGACAGTTTTAACAAAATATAGTAATATAGTTAATTATTCCAGTATAACAGAAAAGAGATGATAAGGTTTCCTACAGGGATAAAAATGAAAATTGCAGCTGGGACAGAGGGATGTGAAGGAAAAAGAATCAGTATTTAAAACTCCCTGACCCACCCTATTACTAACAGCTTCTCCCCTGCAGTTTATGATGCTTTCAGATGCAGTAAATGAATTATGATTTTCAGAAGTTAGCAGGAGCTAGAATGTTAAGTCTGGCTGCTAGGTAACCCAAGGTTATTGTAGAGGTCGAGCATATTTAAAATGAAGGATAAATAAAGAAGTTGTTTTTAGTTTGTTCTGTTTTGGTTTGTTTCTGTTTGTTTTGTTTTGTTTTGTTTTGTTTTTTAGTCCAAGATTATCTCTTAATTTATAATAAAAGTGTTTCTACCGTAAAACAAACAAAAAGACCCAGGAAACTCTTTTTCACTGATACCAAATTGCCCATGTCAAGACAAGAGATTAGTGGTCCTGACTTTAACTAGCTTGCTTATAACTGACTCTTGCTGATTTGCTGCAATTTGGGAGAAAGTTTGGCTTGGAATGGGTGTTGTGGTAAGAACAGAGCAGTTCGGTGATGATATTTGTTTTCTCTTTTCTTTTACATGTCACAAAACTACCAAATGTCTTCTTTTTTCTGTTGTATAGTTATTTAAGAAGAAAAACTCTGATATATACATGGGATGTAGAGGAGAAAGTATTCTTTTGTACTTCAGTCTGATATTTGACTGATAGCAGCATTATTAGCAAGATAGAAGATACTGATAACATATATTAGTACATTTATGTATGTATAGGAACAGAAAAAAAAAACAGAAAGAAAAAAATTGCAAGTACTAACAGATTTAAAATTGTACACATTTGGTAGCTCCTATGTTACCTGTGTAGTTTTCCAAAATTGCACGTGTAATTCATTGTCAAATTCAGAGTTGTCCCTGAAGCCCTGCAAATATAAACTCCACCTTTACGGCTGATGATGTTTCAGCTCTGTCTCTGAAGAGTCCCTCGTCCTCTGCTTCTGGAGATCTGCTCAGTTACTGCTCTTCTCAGTGCCTCTGGGTGAGCATCCGGCTGTACCTGCCATTTTCTTTGGTGCATCCCTCTCCTTGGTTTGTGTTCCAGTTACTGATTTGGGCAAAGCATACTCTGTAAGTTGGAATTGTCCCTACAAACTGTCTGATCTGCAGGGAAGTGATGATAGAGATTCTGTTAGAGATACTAAAACCTCTGCTAAAGAAAAGAAACTGATTTATTTAAAAGAAAACATCTATAATAAAAGTACCACAGGGAAACAATTAGATTTTTTTTTCTCAGACCAAAGGGAATTTTTGAGTGTCAGAAAAGCTGCTGGGTCTGACTGAGGTCATCCTTTCTGCCCCGCACCAGGCCACATGGAGGGTAAAAACACCGGAGTGCATGGCTGTCTGAGTAATTCAGAGTACATTAAAGTCTGTGGGTCCCATCATGTCTGTGTTCCCATAAAGCAGGGTGTCTGCCCCGGGCTTCTCCATGGCAAGCAGAGCCCTTTCCAGCTAGCGCTCTTTCAGATGCTACCGTAGGCTGTGCTGCTCCAATTGTCTATCTGACTGTCTATCTGTCTGTTTGTTTATGTGCTAGAAAATATAGTCTGGAGCGATGTGAAATGCATTCAAGGCAAGCCTGGAATTTTTATTGCTTTGTATTCATTTAAGCCTTCGGTATGTCAGAGGTGAGAGCTTGGAGGAAGCCATATATTAAAGAGCTACCTATAGGCCCCGAATTCTTGAAATGAAAGTGCATTTGAAACACATTCTCACACATTTTCTCAAAGTGAAAATACCAGAATATATCTATGAGACTTACATAACCCAAACTGGTAAACTTCTGTAAAATTCTGTATTTTTATTTGAAGTATCTGAATTCTGCAGAGATATAAAATTTAGAAGGGAGGTTAAGATGCCGATAGTGGTAAGTAGATAATATCATACAATGTAAACTTTGCTTTCTGCTTTAAATTTAATCAAAATAGTTTTAAGGCATGGGGTGAGCAGGGGAATATTTTTTATTTTGCAGAAAAAGTGGTGAATGACTGCAATTTATGTTACAGTTAGACAGGGAAATGATTTTAATGGATTTATGATTTTTATTGTGCTCTTAGCATTTATACTTGTGAGTTTGGAGCAGTACATTACAGAACTATATTTTCCCTTACGTATAATTTTGTATTTTCAAAAGGGAGGGGAAAATGTATAAACAAAAACAGAAACAAACATTCTCTTGCACTTCAATTTATGCTTTAAACTGTTTATTTAGACTGTGCGAGCTGTTTAACCAAATTATATTCTTAATCCAAAATGTATTGACCTCTATTTTTACTTACCACAAGAGTTTGCTTCTCTGATGACTTTTACAAACTCCACAAGAAAGGACTATCAATAGTGGCAACTCTGATACGCTACTTTCTAAAAGTGTAAAATAAAGTAGCAGAATATATGGTAGTACTTTTGATCACTAAATGTATCCTCTTTGCTAAAAACTGCAAGTTACTATAAGAATTTGTGTTCTCCTCTATTATCTAATTAAGTTTGTGGAAACTATTCTAAAATAGATAAATGTTGTCTTATTGGTTGTTCTATCTCTTGATATACTTTTCTATTCCTATACTTTTCTTATCTTTAGTTTATCTGAATGATTTCTACTAGTTTATTTTGTTGTGTTCTTTATAGTCACTATTTCAAAATATAGCACCATTTTTTGGCTTTTCAAAAATTGTCTCTAAAACTTCAATGTTTTAAAATAATGTTAAATGTTTTAAAAGATGAAACCCAAACTCTACAACATTCCATCCTTACTAGAAACCAAGCTTTACCTTGAATTCTAATGAATCTTGAATGCAAAATAAGATTTCTGACCATTGAGGCATGGCCAGCAGCTTTCTCCAAAATCTTTTCAGTATGTTCCCTCTGCTTTTTTTCTTTTTTTTTCTTGCTCTTCATATTTTTTGACCTTAAAGCATAAATTAAATAATCTTTTGAGTGAAGAAAACAATTCTTGACTATTGACCTATCTTTATCATTTCATTAGAGATAAGTTGTCAGGGTTTTATTGAATAGGAATAGAAGATGCTGTAACACACAAGGATGTCTTGACAAAATACTACCCCTTTTCCTGAAAGCATTTAAGGCAATGCATGAAGTAACCCAGACCATATGAGCAAGCAAGCACAAATATTTCATGGGAGGGAATGAGTTCAATAGTAGCCAAGGTATGAAGGTACAGGAAAAATACACACTTCCTGAGCATTTCAACTGAATAGTAACTGGTATCTCTTGATGACCAGAAGAGCAGCCAAAAAATTAGAAATATCTAGCTCCAAAGCAATGTCTGCAGATGTTGATTAAACTTGAGGCAGTTCCTACATCCAGGGAAAACTATCATTTTACCAAGTAAGTGACAAGTAATAAACATTGATGAATAAGCTATGGAAATTTTTTTTTATTATTAAGTTTATTTTTTACCACTCACTGTATCATTTAATAAATTGGCATTTGTTAAATTTGAAGTTTATTCAATATTTTTTGAATTCCTGTTCTCAACATGAAATACTGTTTCATGAGTGAATATGACAGCTGCTTGTTCACTGTTATCATATACATTGTAAAAGAGCTGGTTTGGTTTATGATTAAGTCTTGAGGTCTATTGAATTTCACTATCTGCTTTTAAGCTTCAACTATATTGCACTGTAAGAAGAAGGTTTACAAGCAGATAACATATAAAGTGATCTTGATTATACATCATATAAATAAGAAAACACAGACACATAAAGCTTTAGTGCAGTGGAACTCTTTGAGTAGATTCAAGTGTTGCGGCAGATAAATGGCTTTTGAATAAGAGCTTTTTGTTAGGCTCCGTAGCTGCTTTTACTTGTAACAATGACAGGAGGGTTTTTTTATTGGTGTTTAGTCATCAACATTCACAAAGTGGTATGAAGAGAATTCAGCTTTGAGTGTCATAGGATTTTTCTTATAGAGATTTTACTTGGCAGGTCTCAGTGTTTTCTCTAGTCCTTTCTATTGCTTCAGTTGCTCTGTGCCGTTCCTACCATGGCTGCTAAGATGGCTCCAGCAGGATCCATTTTCCCTTCCTTCCTCTTTGACTTCTCCTTGCTACCTGCCTACAGGTGCTGTTTGTGGTGCAGGATTCTGGCAGCAGCAGAATCTGCTCTGGTGTTTGGCTCACCACTCATTTGAAAGTGGTAGTGCTGCACAAACAAGGGGTATTGCTGGGAAGGGTCCGGGGATGTCAGAATGGTCACCCAAAAGGAAGCCTCTCAACAAAAAATTAGGTCTGTTTCAGAGTTTTCACAGTATAAAATATTAAATGGAAAGAAGGAAACATTAAGCCCATTGATTCCAGTGAGGTGTGGGTATGACAACAGCCATTTTGCAGATCTGAGTCATTAAGGGAATACTTGCGCTGTCTTTAATTGTCAGTGTATTATTTCTTATGTTCATTAGCGAGAGCAGAAAAGTAAATTTAATGGCATTGTCATTTGGATGAGGAAAAAAACCCATCCTTTGTAGCTGTGACAGAAGTGGAACAATGGAACCAGGCGCTCTAGGGAGTGAGTTACCTTCCTCACCGCCATTTTTAAGCTGATCTCTTCATTGCAGGGGAATGAAGGTGAAGTTCTGATCACTCCTACGCTTCTGAGGTATGGCTAAAGAGACTCAGTGCATTCGGGTGACACAGCTTTCTCTACTCATCTATCCTAGCCCACTGTAACCTAAAAGGATGGATCTTTTCATCTTGTCTGTCTTCCTCTTCACCGTGCACATGTTCCTGCTATCCTCCATTCTAGAGCATCCTCCATATCCTCCCTAGAGCAGGAGCTGGGAAGTGAGGAGAAAGCAGCTTTTCTCTTAGCTTTCCACATATATCCTGTTTAACAAAACCAGAGTGTACAATATTCTTAGAAAAATTGTCTGTTACAAACACAGACTTAATTTTCAGTTTTCTTCTCACCTCCACGAAGCAAGAGAAAAAGGCTTAGCAAAACGCTTATATAGTTCACTAAAACAGTAGAAAAACTAGCTGTGAGTAACTTCAAGGTAAAGGACATACTTCAGGATACAAATAAAAGAGAATAAATAAAAAAGCATTTAAAGGCTGATTGTTTTAAAATTATAGGAAAAATAACTGCAATAAGTAAGTGTTTGGGTATTAGAAACTGTTATGTTCCATGTGTAAGCCTGAATTGTGCACGATAAAAGCATGCAGTGAAATATCTTTCTTTCTAAGTTTCAAATTATCCCATCAGGAATTTCAATCATACAGAGCATATTCTAGGTTCCTTTGTTCCGCATGTATTCATAGCACTTTGCCAAAGATGTAAATGATTGCCTTTGCCAAACTCTTGATTTCTAAAGATATTATTGTATTTATTTAAAGAGCTAGATGAAGGCATATTTTGTTTTATATATGCATATATGTATGTAAAATATTTTTTTAAAAAGAAATATGTACAGTAATCACATAGAAGACAAGAATGGTGGAAAAATAAGTCAGCAAACATTTTCCTTCAGTCAAATATTTCCACAAAGAAATTAAATCTGGTTATAGAATAATGTAATCTTCTAATAAATGATTTCTTCTTTTTAAGAAATAATTGCAGGATATCAGCTCAAGACAGGTGCAATGGTCTGAACTATGGGTTTAATGGCTACATTTCTTCTTAATCTTTCAGCTTGAAGATATTGACTGTGTAGTGGCTATATAAATTTTTATATCTAGCAAGAAAATCATTCGGTATAAAATCCATTAAAAAGAAATGACTTGCTTCAGAACACGAAGCTATTTGTGATTCCTACAAGGCTCCTTGGCAGAATACTTAACTTGAATATCCTCAGGTCGGTTTGTATCTTTAATACTAACCTGCAGCTATGAACATGTATTATTAGAGAAATGAAGTAATGGAAAATCATCCTGATGTGAAAGTGTATTAGAAGCCACAAGTGAATAGACTTGGGGCAGGTGAATAACAAAGCAATGCACTACTGGAGAGTTGGCAACAATTCAGCTTCTTTAAGGCTCATAGATTACCTGGATTTTGGTTGAGTTCATGGTTGGAGTTTACATAAGTTTCCCTTTCTGTTGCTGCTGAAATTTGTCAAGAGTTAATGAATTACAAAGGTGGTTTTGAATTTATAGAATATCTTATTCATGGCTAATTAAACAGTACAAGTTATTTAATTTATTTGTACTTTTACTTTTTATACCAAATTCAATTTTAAATCTTCATGAACTTATTTGAATAACTAATTGAAGCTAATATGCTCTTCTTTGGCATATGAAACATTTACCAAAACAAATGTACTTCAAAAGTGCTTCTTATAACACTCTCAAGAACTGTTTAGAAGTGTAAAAGGCTCTGTCTTATAATGGATCAAAAAAATACAAAAACATAGAACCCTTTTGATTCAACCTATCTTCATTTTTTTCTATCTCCTGAAAAAAAAGGTCTCCTTTAATGCAAAGGTGTTGACAAATTAGATGAAAGTAAATTATTATTTGCCACAGTAACATATGCAGAAAAACAGCTGAGATGATAGACATAAGAAAAAGATAAAGTTGGTGAACTACAGATTTAAAAAACTGTGCTTTAAAATTGTGGTTGTAGTTCCTAAAATGTTAAGTAAAACTTACAATGCAAAATGAATAACATAACTAAAGGCATAAAAAGAAATGACACCCACTTCCATAAATCCTGTTTTGGTATTTGATAAATGAAATACATAACATTTTATATACTTTTGCACAAAAATTGTATGAAATTCTTAGTATTTTATTTGACATTGTAACCTCACAACCAGTGTTTTTGAAAGCCTTGGAAAATACAGTGAAAAATAGGATATATTCAAACAAAATTTTGTAAAATTTCACTTAGATTCTGAGGTAATAACATCGTTTAGCTGCCTGTTCAATGGCAGCCATGAGTTCCTTGAACCCTGCTTAACAAAATTAGTCAAATAGGGTACAGTATGTACCTCATGTAATGATAAATTATGTAAAACTACAGCTTTTCATGACACCGTTCTGCAGTAAGTCAGTGCAGGGCTCTGACATCTTGGTGATGGCTGTTAAAATCATTAGCTGTAATAAAAAGATGGAAGTTGTTAAGGAATGCAAAAATAAAAAGCCAAGTTCTTCTCTGCTGTCCTTCTCCCATAGGAAAAGAGTTACACGAGAAATAGATAGTGGGATATTGTTTGAGGTGCCATCTAAAAGTCAGCTTCATGTTCCTTTCCATTTGGCACTTTCACATACAATGTTCCACTTGTTTCACATTAAGTCCCTTCCAGGTAAAGGTTGTAATCCTGAACTATTAAAATCAGTGGTTGTTTTGACTTCTGCTTCAGTGGAAGGATGAAGTTACAAATGATTACAGAAGTCATGCAGTGAGCCTAGAAAGTCAGTCAGTGGCTGCTCTCAAAAACATATCAGTTGCTGGGGAGAATATACAAGTTAAAGAGCACAGGAGATCCAGGTGAAGATCAACTGGAAGGTAAAGAAAGGTTTACAGAGAAATAAAGCATATTGGTTTTGCTTTATTATTTGGGAATGTGATTTAGCTGTAATTGTGAAAAGAAAGTCCCCTTTATGAACTATTTCTCTATGAGGCTAACAGTTTTTAAAGTTCACAGTTTTTAAAATTCAGTTTATAGTGTGGGTATCGAGAGCTGGCAGTTGTGACTACAGCTATGTGAATAGTTCATTTTCAGGCAAATTCTAGGCAATTTACAGATCCCTATTTCCTGTGAATCATCTGGCAATAGCAAAAAAAGTAACTCTTTCTGCTGAACTTGTGTCATGAAATAGCTATTGAAATTGCAGTTGTTTTAAAACAATATAACCCTAGACCTGGAAAAATTAAAGCAAGTGTGTATTAGATCATTGTATCCAGAGTTAAATGACTGTTGATGCGAATAAACCCCTTCATTATTGTATAGCAGACAATCAGAATTTTTTTATGTGTTTTCTCTATTTAGACTATAGCTTTTGGGAACACTTCATCTGAAAAGGAATTTTTGAAATCTAACCAGAGTACCAAAGCCATTTGTTTTAATATTCTTGAGAATATTGTAAGCCAGAGAGCAGGATAGTTTGTCTGAAGTCTTGGGTTGGATTGCATATACCATAGCTTAAGAAAAAAAAAACAATGAAATTTATTTGTCCAAGAGTTACTTTATGTAACTTCTACATTTGGGTACTTTCATGTAGCTTAGAAGAATAGGTACACATGACAAATATTAGGTAACTTTTGAAATATCAAAAAATTTGGTCCTAATCTTTGTATAATTTTGTTTTATTCTTCTTTTTTTTTCTGTTTTCTTTTCCACAAAGATTTTGTGGAGCCAGGGTAGCACAACTTTTTCTGCATTTATTATACACTGTGTTGTTAAAGAAGTATTGAAGTACCTATAGGGCAGCATTGGAATATGGTGTGCTTTTGTCTTGGTTGTCAGGTGTTTGTTACATCAGATTGTACTATATCAGGTTTATTTTGGAAATGGGTTATGCTTTGCAATTATTATTATTGTGCATGCTTTTGTTTAACATTTTAGAACTCAATATATAAATCTCTTGTCAAAGGTGCAGTTATTTTCTGCTCTTAACTGGATGGCATAAATCCAGAGTAGTTTCATTTGCTACTTTCCGGTCAGAAAATAGTATACCAGTATTTTTCATAATGTTCAGAATAGTGTAATAATAATTTGTTTTGTCATAATTCTTTTATGTTAATATATTTTTAAGTGTTCTCAGCCAAATGGTGCCCTCATTTAAATGCAGGAGATGATAAAGAGGGTCTTCAGGATTGTGATGATCTGTGTGGCTTCTAGACATTAAAAATGTCCTTGAACACTGCAGAAGTCAATGCAAAATCCTTGCTCTGTGCCTCTGAATTGCAGTACCTGGGATTTTGGAGTGTGGCCCTGAAATTGTCTTGGCTTAAGATGTTGGGACTTTGTTTCATGGAGATAGCTTTAAAAGGATAAACAATTGTGTTTGATCCTCAAATGCATACTTCCAAAAGTTATTTTGGTTAATTCTTCCTTCGTTTGTGTTTGTCATTATCAGAAGACTGTTGAGCATTATGAAAGGCGTTATCAAAGGCATTGAGAGGCCATGTTATGCACTTACCCACCACTCACTTCCATGAAGTAAGTTTTACATATTAGTTCTCAGATTGCTGTGAGTGATCATAGCAGGGTATGGGAGCAGGCTCAATACTAGACTAGACTGGGACGATGAAGGAGAAAGAATATCATGGAAAAGCTACCAAAACATGGAAAGGACATCCATAGCAGGGGACTCTATCACCTTCTCTGGGATACTTTCATATTGCTGTCTCCCTTCAGCACCTGCTGGTGCGGTGCTGAGTGAGCAAGCTGGATGCTCTCCACCAGCTGGGTTGGGGTATGCAAGGAAAGTGTGAGATGTTGATCTCTGGCTTTTTTTTTATTTAAATATTGGTTTCAGCTAAAAACACGGACCCTGCTACTGAGTTTAAAATCAGTCATATGTTCCAGTCCTGAAAAATCAGGTTTTCTGCAGTTCACCATTTGCTATAGGAAATACTTGCTTTCAGAAATACTTCTGTAATGTAGGGAGGAATCACAAGACTGCTGTGCATCCTAGGTAAGACAAAACAAGGGTTTTAATGTATTAAATGATACCTCTCTTACCATCAGCATAGTCTCATGATTTTGTTGAAGTCTGATACAACTAATTTTTCTGCAGTGAAGACGTGTAAACCATTGAGTTAGATTCTGTTCAATGCCTGGGCCTCTATTCCACAGTATGTAATTTCTCCATCAGATTCTCTCTGTCCTTTATAGATGGTATAAATCACAGCCTGTGAAAAAAGGGCAGTAGAAAGACATTTTGCACAAAGAGAATTTGATATGCAACAATAATCTTATGGAGCCTACATGCTGCATAATTCAAATTGTATGTTTAGTCACAGAATGTTTCTGCTTCAGTTGTACAGACTGTAATGTACTCACGACGCTAAACAACTGACAGCCGATACAGACATTGCTGGAATTGCAGAGCCAGGAGGAATGCGTGTGAGATGGGGAGGAGGAAAACCAGTCGATATAACCTAGTCTCTAACAGAGGGACTGATTCAGTGACTATCTCCCCCAAACACTAGCTAAAAGGAGTAAAATACCAAGTACACATAGTATTACAACAGCCCATGTTACCTAGTGTCATTTCTGTGACGGTAGAGCTAATTTATATCATGCAAGACCATATATTTTTATTGATAATGGTGGATCCCACATACTTGTCTCTGGGCAGAAGACCTGTCTTCAGTGGCAACAGTTTGTGGTCTTTTAAAAACTTGTAATGTGTATTGTTTCCCACAGTCACACACTTTGAATGTAAAAATTCTTTACCCCCAGCAGTGTTTTCAAATAGGCACAGGGTAGAGAACTGTCCAACCAGAATAGTATTGATGGTGTAAAGAAGCCAAAGGGAAAAATGAAAGGGCAGGAGAGAAATAATTCATTGAATATGTGATTTTGGGTAATATGGAGAAATTTTAGAAAAAGCCTAAACAAAGAGAGGAAATATAAAGACTTAAACTTATAATAAAAACTTATTCCCAAATTCTTTTTCTTCTTTCCTTTAAGTGAAGAGATTTTAAAGGAATAAGAAAATA
>JAUBNY010000689.1:389434-400516 GCA_032275445.1 Crypturellus soui | reverse complement strand
TGGGTGTCCCTGCTGGAGCAGGGGGTTGGACTAGATGATCTCTAGAGGTCCCTTCCAACCTCAACCAGTCTGTGATTACATTTGTAAACAGATGCCAGCAGTCATAGCTATGAATTGCTGGATAATAGGTTATTATGTCATTTGGGAAATTAGGACCATTGTCACAGGAATGAGAGGTATCTGTGTCATAGTGACCCCAGGGAATTTACAGCACTTAGACTGAATGATCTAAAGCAGTTGAGTAGAGGGGAAGAATTTTCTCCACTACAGTGTAAGAGTTACCCTGCAAAAGAACTATTCTTATAAGCATTCATTTAATTTGTTATTTAACTCCCTCATACTCCTTAAGGAAAGACAAAACCTGCATAAAGTAACAAAATCATCTGCCTAGTATTGAAATCAATATTACTCTAGTTCTCGTGATTTGCAATTATTTCAGTGTAATAAAACTTAAGGAAGAATTTTGTACCCACTGTTGTAAAGATTATTGGTTCATCTGTTGTGGAGACTACCAGTGCATTAGCATTTGCATAATCAAACTGATGCATTCTGCAAAAATAGTAAAAATGTTGTTATGAACTTGTAGTAATCTCCTCAAGAGAGGGAAATATTAAATCTTGCTTCATAAAGAAAGAAAGTGATTTAAGTGTTTTAACCTTGAGGAAAGCTTATTTTTATGCTGTGAATGGGAATCTGGCAAGACTGTCATGTGTAATAATGCTCATCCTCAAATACTTTCTGATGAGATTAGATTTGCATGAAATATGATGGTATTAGCATGAAAGATATAGCTGCCCTGAAGCTATGTCCTTTCTACAGGTGTGAGTTTCGTCTCCTACAAATAAGCATTTTTTTTTTAAGTTTGTTTGTTTTGCATCTCTGGTTGGTAGGTTGAGTTTGTTCCATGAATCAATTCTCTGATGTCTGTTTGTCACCTAACAACAACCAAGCTGAAGCAATCTGAGCTCCCAAAGTGTAACCTTCACTCATAGATCCATACAGAGCATTAAACTTCACAGCTTAATTTTGGTGTGGGGGACTTTGATGACTGAAAGACAGGTCTTTAGGGGTATAAATTAATTTTCCGATTGACTCCAATGACATGCACAAATTTGCAGCAGCTGAGCCTGTGGCCTTACACTTGGAGCCAATTTGTTCTTATAAGATACAGAAAGCTTCAGGAAATGAAATATATTTACATTTTTAGTCCTCCTCTTGACATTCATACTCAATCATTTCCCTTTTGCCCGTGGTGTCTTTCAGAATGAGGGAAGAAAAACAGGAATTAAGCTTAGTTCAGTTAAAATGTAGACAATAGTGTAGTAGATTCATATATTACACTATATCTGCAGTTTTTACATATATATTGTGCTTGCACTACAGGGATAAATAATGCCAAATGCTAAAATGTCTGTACATTTATCCTCAATTCACACTGCAAGCATATATCTCTATTTCAAAACAAATATGGTCTTAGTATATTTTGCTAATATCTCTTAATTTTAATATATACCCATAATCAGAATTCATCTGTAAATTTAATGCCATTTTCTTCACATTAATATGTAGTGACACCCTGGCTTGCAAGATGATCTGACTCTTTTTTACATTATCTCTATTTTTTAATGGGTTCAGAACTCATTCAAATGAGCAAGTAGGGAGATTATCTTCAGTACATACTACACATTTTACAGATGTCTGCAGCACTTTCTGTGACAATGAGAAGTCACTTCACATGACAAGGCTGTGTTTTTCACCATCTGTATTCAAAGGGCTTCAGCAAATCAACACATGTATCTTTCTCTCCAAGGAACAGTTCTTGTCAGTTGAAGTAAATGTAGTTAAACTAGATACTTCTCCGTTTTAGAGAACAGATGCTGCCTTTGTTTTGGATCTGTGCAGGAGCATGGAGTGATGAAAATGTGTGTCTGCAAAGCAGCAACATTTTCCAACAACCTTTTCCAAAGTATGTTGTTGCAGCACTTACTATTTCATATATTTATCCTCTTTCAGAAGCAGTCATCTGTCAAAAAAAAAGTTTCCTGATGATGATACTAGACAAATTTACTTTGCCTAGACTTTTATGCTGAACTTTTAATTGAGTTATTTTGGCAATAATATTCATTTACTTATTGAGTCTACTGAAAAGAGAAAGCTGTTTTCAGGAGACTGTGGCAATATTTGCACCTTTATTAAGCAGATGATTTTTTTACAGTATTCAGCTACAAAATCAATCTGATAAACAAAATCCTTCAAACAAACCATAGCTTTTTCCTCCTACTAAGTACATCTTAGAAATAACTGCAGTCTGAAGTAGCAATTCATAAACAAGACCAAAATGCCATAGAAAGTAATAAGCATGAAGGCAGTTACAGTTTATAATCATGTAGTCCTCATCCAGCCTCTTCGTTGAAACTAATTATGGTTCTGTATGGTAACAAGAATTACAACTGTTTCTTGTCAGGGCTTCTTAAGGGTATAATTCTTCATGTTTTCCTTTTCCAACCAAACCACAATAAAACAAACAAACAAATGAAACCACCCCACAATGCTAACAGAATGTTAATCGTCACTATGACTATAATGCCGAATTTCATATGCATATGAAAAAACTGTTGAGTAACAGGGAGTGTTCATCTGGCCTCTGAGTAGCTCTGTGCTATTATGTCCCCCACGGGTATCAAATATCCGCACCAGTGTTGCCAAGAGGCACTGAGGGTGGTGGTTTTGTTTTGTGATGTGGTCTGGGTTTAGCTCTCTCAAGGCGCATCTCTATTGCAGACAAATTCTGCATAGAAGCTCCAGAAAAACAGAAGAACAGTTTCAGCAAGGGACTGAGTGTCAGCCAAATATTTTCTAAGTGTACAATATCAAAAGACAACTTTAAACTGGGAAACGAGGATTTAAAATAAGAGTCAGTCAAATAAGTTAGTCAGGATTACCTAACAGTCGCAAGTGGCTCTTTTGATAATTTTTTCTAAACATTTCCTAAATGTTCTTGATTTCTTTTTCTTGGAGACTACTGTTTTTCAAATCAGTAGATTTCTTACTGCTGTTCTAGCATCTTTTATGAAACAAAATCAAATTTTAATTCATCCTAATCAGATATAGAACACAGCATTTGTTTCTAGAGAAATTTGCTCATAGTTATTGCTAGTGAAGTCTGAAATTGTCCGCCAGTTTTGTTTCTCTCGAAAGAGCAGATTTGTTGTTATACCTATGGAATAGGGCTTGGAAGAATCATAGATGAAATGGGTTATGCTGATGACCTCACCCAATTTGTTGCATGGAACCATCCATTGTATTTCCTCACATTATGCAGAAATATGCCTATATTTTTGATATATCTAGAACATAAGTATAAGCTTATTCTTGATTCTGCCATATGCATTTTTGAGATTTAATTAATGTGCCTGAGCTTTGCTTGCCTCATCTGCTTTTAACAGACTATCTTCTCAGCAAAAGAAATACTTATGCATGGCTGAGAAATATTGAGATATCTTAGTAAAGCATCCAAGAAGATAAAAAGTAAGAGATTATTTCTCACTAGGCAGGAATAATTACTGGAAGGAAGATGGGACAATAGAACAGGAGTTCATGTTTCTTTTCGGTATTTTCAGGCCACAACAAAATCTGGTACCATTATCTTTGCTTCTTGAATTTTTGCTTCCTTTTAGGAAATATCATATATCAGTATAAAATCAGTACAGGATAAATATTTCCTTAAAGCTTGGAAATACAGTTGGGAGCTTGGGATATAAAAACAGAAAATCAACCTGCACATAGAATTAGGCTGGAGGTGCATATTCTGGATGCACAGGTAGTGATGTACTACTTAATCAAGGTGTGTGGCTTAGATTTATGCGGTCTTATTCAGAGATTTAGTTCTTTCAGCTTGCGGCTAGATGAAAGCCCTGTTGCACCTAGATGAATTGTTTCTTTGAAGTGGATAGAGAGTGAAATAAGATTGTCCAGCAAGTAGGCAGACCCAAATGTCATCGTGTTAACACAAGAGTGTTAATGCTTTATTTCTATGGCTCACCAAAAACAACATGATGGCACACATATCCCATATCATTCTGTTTCAAACCTCAGCTGAATTCAGTAATACATCCATATTTAAAAGGGCATATTGTTTATGCCCATTTCTTGCTGTTTTTATGCTGCTAAATGTGCTGCTAAATGCAAAACTAGAGGTGCTCAAATATAACAGTGATGAGTATAGTGAATGAACCTATTGAAAACAGAAACCTTGTATTGCAGTAGCATTAAGGATGACAGGTGATCCATTAGTCAAGGCTGCTCTAATTGCCTGCATTAACACCGAGTGAGAGTTTGACTTTGACTTAATACCCATTAGATATCGTCTAATGTTATATCAGTCCAGCAGTTATTCTAGATTTTAAAAAAAGTTTGAGACTTCCTGATCTACATTAAAAACCTTGTCCAGTGCAGAGTAACTGCTGTGTCAGCGTACTTTGAGAGAGGATGAACATAATTTCTGATGTTTTTACTCTGGTAGATTAGTTTTGCAGGGTGTGTTTCACAAGTTGCTCCAAAAAGCCGAAGCTTGTATGCTTTTGGGCTAATTGCTATCCTACTGCAAATTCCATTAAATCACAATGTCTACATTAACAACTGGGAACAGTCAAAATTTGTAGAAAAATTTTGCTACTCCTTCTAGTAGGAAGAAAGTTTTCTCATGGGGCTTAAGCACTATTCTTAACTGTATATACTGTGCTGTGGCCAGGATACATTAAGGAATACTTGGAAAGTATCAGAATGCTTTATGTTAATAAAATATTAATAGCTATTTAAAGCATGGTGATCAGAAACTATTATTCTGCTCCTGAAGAAGTAATGTATCAAGGAAGGATTTTCTCTATTACAGTAAGACAGGTATAATTAAAATTCACCAGAAGAAATGCATCTTAGGCTGGCCTGAATTACCCTGGGGAAGCAGTTCCAAAAGAGGTTACATTTGCTGAATTTGCTCCTTCTTAAGAGAAACGTTGCAAAGAAAAAATCCACTCGAGGGAAGAATACATCGGGCAGGCCATGCTGCCTTAGTGCTTTACTCTGTTTCTCTTATAAAAATGTCTGTGTATGTAATCTTTGCTAGCAAGAAACTTTAAGACATTTATTCTCTTTTTTAAGAAACAAAATTTCTTGAAATGCTATAAAATATGGAATTAAAACAAACAAAAAACTTGGCGTTATCACTTGGGAGTTCTTCTCAGATCATTAAATGGTGCCAGAGCTTAGAATTGCAATTGCAATTAGACGAAATAACTTCAGTCAGTCGGTCTCGGTTTCCTTGCTCAGGCACAAATATATTTTAGAATAAGTTGACTTTTGTGTTCCTTGGCCTGTTATGCTTTTGGTATACATCTAGTTTGGTTGTATTCTTGGTATCTCTGGATGATTTGAGAAGTCTCTTGGATAAGAAGAGTGGTAGATAAGCATCCTTGGCACACGGACTCCTGTTGATTTCTTAATTAAGAGGACTAAGTCCTCTGGGACAGTTACTACTCTTTTCCTCTAGTATTTTCTAGTCTCTAATACCTAATCTATTCTAATCTATTTCTAATACCTCTAGTATTTTCCTTCTAATCATATATATATATTTGTGCTAAGCAACAAACAATGGCTTTGCCCATTTTAGTTCCTGAAGATCAGCTAAGTTTAGCAATAGCAAAACTAATTTTGACTACAGAAAGCACTAGTTTGTGTTCTGTGACTGATAAACCCCGACAAGAGGTGGGGTTCACACATTCACAGCTTGCTTCTGAAAGCATATCACTTGGTGGGGATAATTATCCCCTGGTGCCCAGAAAAACAAATATTTTTGTTCTTTGTACAGCCTCTTGACGAACAGTGGTTGTGGCAATGCTAATAATAATAAAGGATACAGAGATGAAAGGGTTTTTGCTTTAAAAACTTTAAATGCTTATTTTCTGTAGCAAGATGAAAGCATATTTTTGTTAGTTCCATTATGTAGGATGATGTATAATAATAACAAAAGGGCTGTTACTGCTGTAACTTGAAAATTGTTGAATTAGAAATATTCTTTTAATCTTTTGAATACAGAAAAATTTGAACAACCCAAGACAGCAAATGTGCTGAAACAGTAGCAACCTTACAACATACCTGACAATTTCAGCAATCAATATTTGCATTAAAGTTTTAATATGCACCAAGCATATTAAACCAAGCAGGCTGATGAAATACAAGAGATTCTGAAAGAAAACAGCATTAGTAAACCTAAGACAAACACCCACGGGCTGTTATTTTATGAGGAACCTCGAGGTAAAAACCTCTTTGACCTCATATGGTCTTTGTGCCACAGAAATTCATTTGGTTATCATATCTCTCTCCCCTCCCTCTCATCTGCCAATCCATTTAAAACCATTTGACCAATGTGATCATTGTTTGTTGTTGTTGTCGTCTCTTATTATCTTTTATAAAACAATCATTTATAATGTTTAAATAGTTTTAATAGGAGAACTGGAGATGATAGAGATGCCTTCCTGTGTTTTATTAGGACTTTGTGACTAAGCAATATTTTCTGAAAACGGACCATGTAGTAAGTATGTGGGGAAGTTTATGTTGTGCAGCTATTTCAGGATCCTGAAGGTGGTGTAAGATAAGATAGGATGTTGACAAATAAACATAATTCTATGTATTTTTGTCATCTGATAACAGAAACAAACGTGGGTGGATCATAGGTATATACATTTGTACAAAATTGTGCTGGAACGTATTTGCCTATCAGTGACTTCATGGTGCCTTGGGAAATTTTCTGGAGCTATTAGAGCTGCAACTCATGCAGAATTTACGACTAACTTACTAGAAGCAGTTATGTTTACGTAAATCCAATCTTTGTATTATCAGTCACGAGTAAAGATTGTTCTATGTATAGCATGTCATCTTTCGCTACAAAGATACTGGGGAAGTGTCTTGGGAAAGCACCACGGTCACTTAAACATGAAAGAACAGGTGCTGCACTCACAAATAAGCATCGGTGAGAAAAAGACTTTTCTGTTATGCTTTTCTGAAGGGTGTTCTTTCTCCATTAAAGTGCTTCTGTAGTGAGCCTAGCCCCGTAGGCATTTAATCATTTTATGTGCGTGTCTCGCAAATGTCTGTGCCTCGCAATGGGAGCCGAGTGATCTTACAGTAAATATCATGGTAATAGAATGATGAATCTTTGTGTCTCGATAAAATGATGACTTGGATTACTTCATTATCACTTAGGAAAAGCAGAGTACAAAAAGACACGGTACCAGGAATATTAATATTGTCAAAAAGAAAGAGAGATGGATAGAATACGTATTAACTTGTCCTTGTTTGAAAAGAGAAATGTTAAAGAATGCATTTTATACATTTATCTACACCTTGTACAAATTTGAATGTAAATATAGACTTGGTGGAAACTTAAGTGCCTACACAGCTTTTAATGATCTTTCATCCCAACAGATTCCTGCATTTCTCTGAAATCGCGATCGAATAAATCTGATACAGATGCAGTGGAAAGCAACTGCTTAATCAAATAAAACTATAGACTGCAATAGTTTAAGAAGAGGAAAGAGTTTCATATTCTTAGGCAGGCAGATCTTTAATACATGAAATAAACCATGAATAGGTATGAAAGGGTTTGAATATTCGAATTGTCAGATCTTAGCAAACATATTAGTTGCTTACTATGTTAATGACCTATTCAAAGACCCCTATAGTTTGGTAGAAGCGTAATCAGCAAACACTTTCAAAACACTGGAACAATCATTAAACATTTTAAGCAGGTATCATAAGCACTCAGACTGCCACTGTTAGCAAAATATTATTCTGCATGCTACTTCTATCACAGTCATGAAGTTTTAGAGATCATGTCAAAACTGAAGAACAGTTTCTCTGAAGAATAATGTTGTCCTCTAGCAATCACAGTGAGCAGGCTGCAATATTTTATACACTGTATATGTGTACGAAGGGCTAGTTCTACACTGTAAATGTAGTACTTTGGGATTCAGTTTTCCACAACTGATTGATTTCCAAATTAGCTTCCTAATCCTGTAAGAAAATAATTAAAAATGTCAGAACGTAGTTCAATTTTTTTGGGAAAAAAAAGGTAGTATGCTGTGGAAAAAAATGTGTTCAAAGAAAAGAAGGAAAAAAAGATGATGATAGAAACTTGACAGTTATACCACAAAGCAAATATGATGAGTTTGCATCATCAAACAGCAGCCAATTTGAACTCAGGCTGTTTACAGAGGCTGGGCATCAAGCTAGACATCAGGAGACCTGATCTATGTTTCTGAGCTGCAGTGTGACCTTGGGCAAGTCATTTGTCACAAATGTATTTCATTTCTATTTTCTAAAACTGGAACACAATATTCTCTAATGCTTTCAAGAACTTTGGATTAGATAAAGTTTGTATGTAGCTTCTCCAGTAACAGTTCTGGTTATAATGGGCTACTCAGCTGTACTTTTTGTTTCTAGAAAAATAAAAGGTTAAATGAGAAGGAATACTTTGACAGATAGCCCAAGCAGATGTTTATCACTGATATGCAGATGGAGATCTAAATCTAGTGCTATTTTCAACTGTCAGCTATAATCCTTGCCAATGAACAATTTCCCCCTATAAATCATGCCACTTTCTCAGTGAAAGCTTATCATTTTCAATTACTCTAACTTCTGGTTGCCTACTCTTCCTCTGGGGTCACAAGTGCATCTTTCTGAATGGTAGAGCAGCAGTCAGAGTCACTCTCCCTTCTCTGAGAAAAGAGGAGAAAAGAGCAGAAAGTCACTTTCTTCGTTTGTATCCTATCAGTTTGGTGTGTCTGACTGGGACAACCAACTCAGAACCAATAGGATCTGAAGCCTTTTGGGATGTAGCATGTCTTGATGGTAACACAAGATCAGAAAAGCACTTACTACCTCTTGATTATGAGCTCGGTCATGCTGATACTCCTATAGCACCAGTCTTACACCTGCTTTGCAGAGTTCGCTTTTATGTAATTCTAAGTCCTTGTAGATGTCCTAAAATTAAATATGGTAAAATCAAAGTGCTAGCTGATGTGTGCTAATAAGGTCAAAGAAATGCTCTCTTAGGTTCTCAACAATTAAACCATTCCACAACATGGCAAATACGTGTTGTGGAATGATTTTAAGGCCGGCAGTTGTTGACTCTTCACAAGCAGTACAGGGTAGTCACAGTGGTAGCAAGAAAACTCATATGAAATCCTGTAATTAATGTATTAGAACCAGACAGTCATAAGGACAAATTCTTCAAAAGGATAGCTAGAGCAAGATGAGGGGATGACAGTGATTTAAACATGAGTGTTGCCCTTGATACTGTATTTATGAATACCTTTTCATAGCTCAGTGTTACTTATTTGACTAATGTGAGTTGCAAATTTAATGCAAGGTTGGATGCCAGCAGCCACCAAACCTTTGCAGCATGCTGAATGAAAGTGTTACCTTGCAAGTTTAGTGTGATCCAAGTATAGAAAGTGTCCATTAGACAGCAGACTGCCAGAGGCTATTTTATATAATCAGTTATATTTAGTAAATGGCTGAGAGGTGGACAAGTGACACATTGCAAGGATGTTCTCAAGAAAATTGTGTTGCATCAGCTTCTTAATACAGAAGGCAGAGATCGTAAGTTGAGGTTAGCACAATTCTTTGTAGTATCAAAGCTTACCAACTAAACTGGAACAGTGAACAAAGTGTCAAAGGGAAAAAATCCCATATTTGTGAAGGGTTGTGACAGGCTGTGACATCTGTGAACACAGAGCTAGTTTCTCACTAGTTGGGAAAATGTTATCTATTTCATTGCTGGGAAACTTGACAATCACACTGCAAGATTTCTGAAGAAAATATTATTGTGTACATCAATGTATATCATTGCACCTAATGTAATGCAAGATGAAAAGTTTTTCATAGAGTGAGTTCCTTGGGAATATGCTTGCAGTGTTTCAGCTTTCACAGAATTTACTCTCCAAAGAATTCATGTTACTAGGTCTTACTCACTGAAGTGAGCATCCCTAATTTACTATTGAAGCAACTGAGACACAATGAAAATAAACAGTTTTCAACACCCACACCAAAAAAAAGCATTCAGTGGATTTTAATATTCTGGAGCTAGGGATAGCTTATCCTCTTCTTCCCACTTTGCTTCTCTTCAGTATACAATCACAAATACTGCTTGTAAGTGCACTGACCTGTTACGATGTTTAAAAAGTTTTAGAAGTATGTTTAAAAAGTACAAAGCGCCAGGTAATCAACCTGTCACAAAGTGCATTGGATTCCCTTCCAGGATTACCAAATGTGCCTATTAGAAATATTACCCAGACCTGATTTATGCTGTGATAGTGATTATAGGTGCCAAGAGCAAATGTGAGCATGAAAGTTAAATTGTTTAAATTTAAATAAATACATGGCCAGAAGACAGTGAGGTTATCACCTACAAAAGCAGAAATCCCTGAACTTCAACAAGTTACTGACAAAGTAGATCCCAAGATGACAGAGAAAAATGCTATCTTCCACTGTCAATTATTTAGTTTCGGAAGTTATTCAACATTTGAGTTATGATTTATGTTTTGAGGAATTAAAAAAGGATGAGACTTAACTGAGGTACACAACATACCAGTGTTACGTAGAGAAGAGCCAGTTAAGCCATGACATTTTCACTCCCTGTATTAGCTGTTTTGCAGCTGCTGCGAACTTCCAAATTTTGTCTCCCTACAGACTTTTTCTAGATGGTCTGCTTAGTGAGAGAATGTCGCATTTAATGCAGTGTCTCCTGAGGAGATCTTTCTAGTGCTTGTGCATGTGCTCATAGACTTTGAGATGAGGGATTACCCTGATTAGTTGCTATTTTAGCAGTTGAGGGTTAATAATTGTTTCCTATCTCATGCTACCTTGTTCTGTTTCTCATGCTAGGTGGATTTTTTTTTTGTGAATAAAGTTTGCAAATTTTACCATGTTTCTCTTCATACATTATTCACAGAAAAAAAATCAGATATTATACATATGTTTATTTTAGATCTTACTCACTGAACGCTTTCATACAAACATACCAGG
>JAUBNY010000689.1:371799-387862 GCA_032275445.1 Crypturellus soui | reverse complement strand
ATTAAACAAAGAATGCATTAAGAGAGCATCAGCTGGAAGATAAAGTCAATTCATAAATGGAAATGTATATCTGATGGTGATAAAACATTTTAAGGGACTATCAGGAGATATGGTTAATTCCACGTCTTTTCTAAATTAGAACTGGAAATTAATTACCTGTTAGTTACATATAAATGATTGTCCTTTGTGCAGACAACTTTGCATTGTTACAAGAGGCCCTTTTACCTGATTTAAAACCATTCATGTTCTGAAATGCAGTGCAAATTGACTGCAAATATATCAAATATGAAATTATCAAATATTTTTTTCAACAGAGAAGAATGATTGGCAATAATATGGTGGTTTATTTAAGAAAAAAGGTCCTTCAAATATCTGATCACTTTGTGACACCTTGCTACTATTTTGTTATGCTAAGAACCTGACAATAAATATTTGCTCAGCATAATACAAAAATAGAGCTCACAGAATGAATATGCAATGGTGATGAAAAGGCATGAGACTCAAATTGATCCTATCCAAAGTAACTTTGATGCTGAAAAAATGATATATTAATTGTGCTGTTTGACTCCTTCCAAACAGCTGTTGAGGTCCCTGGAGAGTGCTCTGGGTGAAATTCACCCATGTGCTAAGGTTAACCACAGACCTTTGCAAATTAGTTTTCAGAGAAGAAATGAGAGAGATTTGTGGCAAATCTCTGCTTCTGGGTGAATTTCATTTAAATTAATTAGAAAATTATATTTTATGATTGCAAATCAAATATTACATTGCTTTTCTTCTCTTTTAGAACTCATTTCTTGATTCTTTCAGAGTTTTTAATGTTCAAAAATTAATTCCAGCCTTGGATTTATGTGCACATACAGCATACTGTTGTAAAGTAAGATAAATGTGCCTAACTTGATAATGGATAACACAAATAATTAATTGCAGTTATATAAACCAAATATGAAAACCAAACAGAACAGTCTGGGTATTTACTGCATCTATGTCTCCATAGAAAAACTGCAAAATATTAGTCACGCATCCTTTTATTTGCCTTAATAATCCAATACTTGTTTTACTTGTGTATAGTGGTTATTACTATACACTGGGACATACTGAAAGTGCAAAAATTACACTAATGTGAAAGAAAGAATTGAAGAGCTAACACGATAAATTCAGATAATCTGATCAACTACTTCTGGATATTTGTGAATATCAGAGGTATAACAAATGTATTGTTAAAAATAAATTGCAAGGGGTCTGAAAACCTAGTCCTGAAATATGCTTTTTAATATCCCTTTTTTTTAGTGGAGTGGAGAAAGGATAGTGAGGAAGCAGGTGGGTATAAGCTGATTTTTTTTGTGGCAAAAAAGTACTAAGAGTTACAATTGGATCCAAGACCAGGATTTCCTTTAGCACTTTGAATATTTATACAAGACAGAACATGTAAGGTTAAACTTCACTCCAAGTAGAGAACAACTCTTTACAATTTCCTTCAGTGGTTAAAAAATAGAGGCTTGTAATTACTCCCTAAATTATTTTCTTTTCTTTTCTGAATAACTTTCTGAGAAGATTTTTGTATTTCTGTTTGCTTTTTTTTTCAGCTACACTTTCTAGGCTGAAGCAAAATCATAGCAAAAGCACAAATCCAGTACTTCTTCCTCCTTTCAAGGACCAAGGACTACATGAATTTTTTTATGATCACCCTCTTGTCATAGTCCCTGTTCCTAAATTTCTTGTTCTGACGATGAGGTATTTGGAAAAAGGATTATAATAATTTCATATTGTTTTACATTAGATTGTATATACTTACATTTCACAAGATAAAATACAGAAACCAGTACTAGGAAGAGAGATCAGAAATAAGAGGTCCCCGTTCTAGATTACATTCCTGTTCTTTCTTCCTAGCTGTATGACTTTATATTTGACATTGAAGCATGTTCTTAAAAACATAACAGAATTAATTCTTGTTTTATTTTACTTAGAAACTTTGTGTTTTGCTTCCTATTGAACTCAATATTGAAAATTTCCTAAAAGAGAGTATTTGCAGATGCCAAACATTCTAGTTCACAGACTCTATTAGAGATTAATAATCAAGCAGTAAAATTCAATTGAGCAAAATAATGACGTGGGCCATGACCACATAAAGCAGAGTATGTAGTTGGTAAGCAATACAAAAATGAGGAAAGAACACAGCTTTCCTGGCAACTTCTCTGCTTCTCATGTCTGAAAGTGGGTAAAAGGGAAACTATCAGGATTGATGTTACTTTGAGGTATCATAAAGTTTTGAAGCAATCTTATATCCAACTTGTCTTGAAAAGAATACTTGTTTTATGAACTGCTTTTGAAGCATAATAAAATGAAATAAATCAGAGACCTAACTCTCACGAAATTTCTTTTAAGGTCTATTTTATAACAATATAAATCAATTTTGAACTATTAAAAAGGCAATTGAATACATGCACTTGGATTGCAGTCATGCTTCTGAGGTAGCTGAAGGCACGGTCTCTCAACGTTATTAGGAGAACAACATATTCCATACTGTATTTCATTATCATGCTTGAACTTCAGGAGCTAAAATTAAACTAGAGCTAGAGAGCTAGAATTAAACTAACCCACCCTTCTGTGGATTACTAAAAGGTAGTCAGAAGAAAGCCTTTTGTCAAGGTTTAGTAATGTTTATTTTTTCCTTGGAACGTACAAGGTATTTTCGTTCAGACAGTGCTGGGAAAACTAAAACCGAGGTATTCAAAAATGCCTTTGGTGCTATTGTAGCTACATTGTTATATTTGAGAAAATGAAGATTGTTCTTCAGTGAAAAGAATGTTATCTAATAAGCAATATGGTGATAATATAGCAAGGTCATCCTCTAATACCCAGCCAATAGACTGTGATAGATGATTTGAAAATATGAAGCAGGCCATGTTTGTCTTACAATATTAAAAAATGAAAAGCTTTGGCTTTTTACAGGCATTGGATCTATTTACAGATTAAACACCTATTTTAATATTCTGTTATAAAATGAAGAAACGTAAAAGTTAAATTTTAAAAGGAAACTCCGTTTCATGTCCAAGTTTGCATTGCATTTTAAAGGTTTGCTTCAGTCCTTCCTGCTTTTGTGGTTTTCTGGTAATTGTCTCACTCTCTTGCAGCTTAAGCTGGCAAATAGGCTTTTCATTTTTATTTCACTTCCCTGCTAGCAGCATTTTCCCTGTTGCTTTACAAATATGTACAACACAGAATGCAGCAATAACATTGGGAATGTGTGACTTTCTCTTACATGTCTGCCTGCGTCAGTCTACCAAATACACTGCTGTTAATAGACAACCTGTCTATATCCCTTAGGCTCATTAGTAGGTTTTCTTTCTCCCAAGATGAAAAATACTTCCTCCCCTCATTAAAATGAACTTATTTGATTTATTATTCAGTGAAGAACTGTAAATGAGTACCTCTTGTTTATGTTCCTGGCCCAAAGGCAGCTAGTAGGATTTGAATAAGGATATGTATCTTGTTACCTCCTATACTCTAGTTAGGTCCCTGTTTCAGGTGCTTCTATGATTTCATGCCTATTAGCTAAAATAATGACCTTATGAAGTTAAACATGCTTAGATATCTGAAAATTATCTGATAAATCTTGGATTTTCTCACAATGAGTATTTAGGCTGTTACATAATTGCAGTCTTTGAGTCCGAAAGCTTCTAGAATGCAAACTTAAAAGGATTAAGCACATTTAATAATCATTAAATAAAAAGATAAAAAAGTTCAGTTTTCTTACAGACACTATAATTGTTTAATGATATTTGCTTCAATAATGAAAATATTTAAATTGCAAGAAGAATTCTGAAATGTTTTCTTGAACTTCTGCTCCAGTGTATGGTGTATGAGGATGGAGTTTTACTAAATGATGTATGTGTTAGTATGTTAAAGCAATGATGTGCATGCCTGAAGTCTAGGAAGTCTACTTCTTCTAGATGGAACTGGAGAACTAGTGTACTCCACAGTAAGGATAGATAATAGAGTGAAGAAGAAATACATATGTGTAGTCCATCAAAGGACTTCATGTAGTTATACATAATCAGTTTGGAAATTTGTGCAGACTGGAAGTTTTCCAAATACATCTTTAAAGGAATTGGGAAGCAAAGTGCTATGTGATTATAATATTTGGTGGTTGAATATGTATTTAATACATAGGGAAAGATAGTCTGCTGTTTAAATTTCACAATAGATGCATGATAAAAAGTAATAATTGTTAAAATACATTAAATGATACATGAGATTAAAAGTATAAAGAAGGCAACTGTCCTCTATATCCTTAAGAACTGGGCTTGACAGATGGATCTCTTGTATTAAATTTAATAGCTGCATTGTCGTATCCATTTATGATAACCACTACACAGTGCTTTCTGGCACTAAGCCCAGTAGTAATGTGGCTGTAAAAACTGAAGAATGCCCCTAAAATGGAATGGAGTTGATCTGGTTTCTGGAACATGTCATTTCCAGTGGGAGAGGCAGACCATGGGGAAAGAGGCAATCAAAAACATACACTGTGAAATCATAATAAAATTGAACACTCTTCATAATAGAACTATCTAGTCTTTTAATAACTAGTCCTGTTAAGTGTGTGTTAGTACTACTGAAAAAGGCCAGTGCTGAAAGACACAGTTTTGCTGTAGGATTTTGCGAAAGGCCATTAATGTTTATTCAACAGAGCATCTTCCATGGTCTTATGACTGGGTTCTAACTAAAAATAATGTTATTTACTGCTTGTATACAATAGAAAATACCTTGAGTCCTGGGTTCATCATGCTTTCAGAAGAATCCATTAGAAAACAGATGTGAACTGAGCTTGTAGCTATGATTTAATATATGAGGCATATGCTGATTTTGAAATTTATACTCTACAGAGCAGTACTATATTATGAAGTTGATCACATCGTTTTCTTCTTAATCAGAATGAAACTTGGGTCTGCAACAAAACTGATATGCTGAAAAAAATGACTGGTTTTGTTTTATGTGTTATCATTCCTAAGAAACTCTATATGCACTTGCTTGGTGATAACTGAAATTAATTATAAACAGACTTCTAAAGTAGTTAGTTTTTTTTTCCCTCTTCATTATTGTTTAATGAAAAGTTTTGGAGAGCTTTTTTTTTAGTATAGCAGAGCTAGACCCTCTAGTTGCCACAGAATTAGATTTTTATGTTTGAAATTATGCAGAAACTGATTTAAGATGTGATGAAGTCTCTTCAGCTTACAGTCATCTAGTGTACACTGTGGTAAATTTTGACCTTGTCAGATGAAGACAGTTGAATTATGTTTCAGCTTCTGTGAGAAATGATATGTCTACCACATTAGATTAATTTCCTGTAAACTTCACCATTTTGCATTACCAAACCTTGTAAATGTCATCTTTATCCATCATCATGCAACATTTTGATGTTGCTTATGGAACAGTTCTCATTTAATTTTCAGCTTTTCTAAAGAGTTCTTCACTGTTTGATTATGCTTTTAAAGTTCTGAATTTCTATTAGTTTGTTTGCTTGTTTTTGTCTCAGAATGCACAACAACCCTTAAAAAGTTAGTGAATGTGGCTTAGTTCCACTGTAATTCATTCGCTTTTTGGCACTTCTCTGTGAGAAAGACTGAGTATACTTTTTTCTTTTTTTTTCAAGAGGGTTTTTTTTTTAGCTTTTTTATTGTTTTAATTAAAATAAGAAATGAAATAAGGAAATTCAAAAGATTTAGATTTAATCTCATATTCCATCTTCTAAGTAGCTGCCTTTCTATTTTTGACAATGTTATACATGCTTTAATGCTTTACATTCTAGTACAGATCTTAGATCCGTGTAGAAAAATGAAGTTATGGAAGTCTGAAAGTCTAAATCTAAAAGAAACCTGAGGCCCTAAAGATAGGCATTTAAATCTGTACTCCAAAGCAGTATCTTTTCTTCTCCGATGAGACCTCAGATAGATAGTAGACGGTACTGATCAGAAGTGTTTTCTCTCCTGATAAATTACATTGCCTTAGTCAATCAAAAGCAAAGAAAAAAATGCTGCAATTCCAGGGGCTTGTATGAGCTGGAAATTTAGGTTCATCTTCTTAAATCCTTCAGTTATTAACACTGACCATTAATCCATTAACAAGATGGATTAAGGAGCTGGACTTTTGTCCCCCTTATTCTTATTTTGCTAGTTAATGATTTTTATTTATCCATCATGGAATTGTGAGTCAATATTTCCTTTTGTTTAAACCATTTAAAGTTTTGTTACTATTTACCTCCTTGGCTTCCTGTATTCAAAGTTCAGAAAACAAAGGTGGCATTAAATAGGATTGTTATAAGTTTTGTTCTGTTGATTCCATCCATCCTCAGGTGTGCTGAGTACAAATAATGGATCTTTTACTTAAAAAAAAAAATCCAAATAAAAAGTGTCTTGCAGAATATATTGATCAGATTGCTTTACTCTCAAACTAAGCAAATTTTGTCCCAAATGAACTTTTCTATTTGTACTTAAAAAACAATATTTAAAAAATCAGTTTTTGACTTTTCAGAAAAGTTTTTTCATTTCTCTAGGCCATTTTTAATAAAATTCCAAAAATATTCAAGTTCATTTTTGTTTCAATTCACATTTTTAGCCTGCTTTTGTGGGCTTAACTCTAGTTGAACTGTTCAGGCCCTAGAAGCAAAAGGGACACATTCCTCTCATATGTGCTATTATTAAACAATGACAAACACCACCTTACTCATCTGAACTACTTTACATCAGTATTTGATTTTTTTAACTTACTCATGTATTTTCTATCATCTGTTCTATCCTCTTTTTTTGTCCAATTTGCTACAGTTTATTTGAGATAATTGGTGCCAGTGTAATGAAAGCTTAAGAACCATTTTTAAAATTAGATCAGATATCCTTTCACAGTAATGCATATGATTTCTTTGTTCTCAATATTTTCAACTGAAATCATACTTTTACGTTAAAAGAATCATGAAATGTAAAAACATAACTTAAAAGAGTAAGAAGAAAACATGAGTCTATTTTGATAATGAATAAATTGTTTTGAAATTTCTTTTTTCCTCTTTTCGCCTTCTGTCTCCTCCATTCTTAAAATGTCTTTTCACCAAATCTAAGTAGGTATTTCTTATTTTCTGTGTAGATTATCCAGAAGAGGGAGCTATGGGCATATACACTTAAACTGCATACTGCAAAATCAGAATCATGTTAGCAATAAACTTAGTATTTATGTGCAATTTTTAATGCAGTTCTTCTCCAAACTCTTTGTTGATGTCATCTATAGCAAACATATTGTAACCTAACAGGATACACTGGGACAGTATTTAGGCAGCCTTGTGAGGACTCCAAGCATCTGACAATCTATAGATGCATCTAAGGATGACACAATCCTGCTCTGGTCTGCTTCCTCCTGACCTCACAGAGGAAATCTAAGAAGCCTCCATATTCCCTGAAACTTAAGGCTGCTTGTAAAAGATTCGTCCATATTGGTGCTTCGATAATCCATCGTGTATGTAGAAAACTACAACAAGTCTATGAAGCAATTATGTAAATTTATTTGAATATTATTATATACATGATAACCCCCTGAGCTGTTCCTATTCACACAGGCATTTATGTTTGGATGTACATCTGCTGCACATCAAGCTTGACAGTACTGCTCTAATAGTATTTCAGTATATTTCAAAGCCTATAATCCACTGATTTAAAAATGTTTGCTTTGACTGGTAGGTACTAGATAGCAACAACAAATGAGAGGGAATGTGGAGTTGTGGCTTCTCAGGCGTGTCCAGCTGTGCCTTTTATGCATATTTGGTAGGACCAAAATCAACGGTTGTTTCTGTCGTGGTGTGCCCATACACCGGGCAAGGACAACCAGCTGACCATGAAGTGTGCTAAGAGATTGCAAACTGAGCACAGCAGAGAAACTTTCCTATTTGGAAATTTGGAACCCATTTGGAGCCTAACAAACAGGGATGTTGACCAAAGTGCTTAAAGACAAAGGAGGGGCAATATCTGTCACTTTTGATTGACACTCACTCTGCTGAGCTTGCTGTCTTCTACTTTGAAATGTACTTCAAATTCCCCTTTGCAGTGAAAACCATGTTCCTTACAATGCTAATGCATGTCAATAATTTCCAGTAATCTGATCTTTCATTTTCATTTCATCATGCCATCTTGACTGTGAAATCAGGTGGAAGAACTACTGCAATTACCATATAGAAGAGAAGAAGTGAAACTGTTGATTTGTTCTATTATTCTAAATCTGAAAACTAGCAGTAGTCTACAATGAGCAGACTACTGCAAGGGAATGTAAAAAATGTCCAAGTATTTTTGGAAATGTTCAGGACTGATTCCATTCTGCTTGCTTCTTTATTTGTAAATTTTGAAAGCAAAATGTTGAAAATACAAGACCTATTTTAATGCTTTATTTTGCTGAAGTCCAGGGTTTTGCGTTTTTGGTGTGTCTCGTGGAGCCCTCACCTCCTGCATCTTGTGTTGTAGTCTTGGAGATTGTGTAGACAGAAAGATAGCTGCTAGCATGGATGTCCTGATTTCTATTTGATGTTTTGTAAAGTTCCCTGAGAAAACGTGTATTCTAATTTGGCAAAGTACATTATAAGTCCGTCTTTTCCAAATAAAAATGTAAGCGTGGTCTAAGTTCCACTGATGGCAGTGATCTGAATGACAACCTGTCCCACTTCACTACAGATGTTTTCTGAATTAGTATGCTATTAATTTCCTGTTCTACAATGTGGCCATCTTATAACAGAAAGCCAAGAGCATAGAAGAATAGAATAAAAACTTTACAGACTACTTTTGGTTTTGTCTTAATTTATGAGGAAGGATAAATAATAGTTCATCAGGAATTGTATAATGTGGTATCTGATAGCATCTAACATAATAACAGATTTGAAAGTATCAAGTTTTTAGATACCATAAGTTTTTTTTTCTGAATTGCTGGCTATGTTCTTTACTTAGCTGTAAAAGAATAAAAAAAATCTATTATTATGATATATGAAGTAGCAAAGGGGAAATCCATTTCCATCTTCTTCTAGTTATGCTCAATCCTTTAGAAAATCTATATAACAGTCTCTGTCTTAAATGATTAAAAAATCAATAGCACACCTCTTTTTTGAGAATTGTGTTTTGATAACCTTTCTACAAGTACTGTTCTGGACATCCTTCACTACTTGCCTGGATGCATTATCTGTAATTGTCTTTTAATAGACTGAGACTAAATTATTAGGAAAGAATTGCATCACCAGGGAGAAAGGGTTGTCAGATACCAGTGAGATGTAATACATCAAGTGCTGTTGTGTACAGCCTTATCTCATAGGCTGTTTGTTTTTAGGAGACATATTAAAAAAAAAGAAAAGGGAGTTTTTGACCCTTGTAACCTATTCTAGTTGAGAACAAGTAAAATAATGAATCCAAAAATGCGTGCAGCTTCATAGAATTAGTGAATCAATAACAGCAACAGTATATTGGATAGAGAATTCATGACCTGAACAGGATATACTGCAAAGTTTCTTTTGAACAGAGCATGTGTTCTTTTGCCCCTCAACTAAAGGTAGAGTTCAATAGAAAAGTGTGGCACTACAAGTTATTCAGCATGTTCTGCCAGATTACTCTTTTACTTCATTGAAAAAGCACCTGTAACTGGACAGGGCCTGATACTCTTGAATGCCTGGATTCTATTTCCGTCCAAGGAATTTACTCTGTCATTAAAGCAAGTAGCTTAGTAGCTTTGTGTTTCCAATGTCTTAACTCCTGTGTATAGATTCTGATAGTTGAACCACATATGCACTGGCAATATTTAATTAGCAAGGCTATTTGCACAGTGTTTTGAGATCCACCAAGAAAAAGTCTGAAAGAAATGTGTGGTTTCATGTGTTATTTTTATTATAGGCACTTCTATGTAATTTATTTATATTATTTCACTGATAATTTTTGATTATTGGCTCAGAAATCATTATTAGTAACAATTGGGTGATAAATGGCAGCCTGAATTTATACTCAACACCAACTTCCCTGTATATAAAAAATAGGTTCAGGAAAAGGTAATTGTGCTTTATGATTACTGTACACTGAAAAACTGAGAGGTACCATCGGAAGTGGGACTAGCTGGCTGATAGGAAAAGAGTAATTGCTGATAAATTTAAGGGTCACTGATACAGCGGAGGATTTTAGCAAAAAAGGAAACCCAGCCTTCCAATACGTGAGGTAAAACCTTTGTATATATGAGGTATCACAGGCTATCGCACGTGCCAGGAGTGGGATAGTAATGTTTGCTAGGCAGTAGCAAACTTGTTGCCTTTGCAGAGTCGCAAGCCGCTAAGCTTTCCTCTTACTAGTCTCTCGGGGGCTTGCGTGCCTCGGGGCGGAGAGGAAGTTTGCCTTGCTGCCACTTTACATGGATGCACTAGAGGGGAAAGTCTGCATAAATTCACCATTCCCCTATGCACAAGGTAGGATTTAGGTACATGAATTTGTTTTAGGCCTTCAGATAATTTTTGTATTGTGATGCTCACTATGCTGTGCTTTATTGATGATACACTCCATAAATATTTCCCTTTAATACTTAGACTGTTCTTAATTTTAGAAAAGAAATAACATGAAAAAAGATTTCTCGCGTGCACAATCTGTCTGTGATAAATGCAATACAAAACTCAGTGGCTGATTCTCTAGGATTTTATCTAAATTTCAGAAGCCAAGGTCTCAAATAAGTCTAATATGTAGGAAAGTGTATATTCTGAGATTTTCGGATAGAAAGTTCAGCTTAATGCACTCACTGCTTTTTGCCAAGAACTGTAAGTGATTTTGATGTTGTTTTGACTTTTCAGAGGACAAACTTCAAGTCCAGTCTGTATAGGACTGAAAAAAATCTCACAGACTTATTCTTTAATAGTTTCTTCAAAGATGTCTAGAAAGCATCTATTTAGGCAAGATTTTTTCTTTAAAACATATGCAGAACTTAGGTTTGCTACTGCAACAACAACAAAAAACGGAATTTAAATCAGAATGGGGCACATGGAAAGGAAATAAATAAGGTTATGTAGTCATTGGGTTTATGACTGTTTATAGTTGTGCACATTAAAGACTGTGTTTATATGTATATACATAATGTTATTATCAGTTCCTTTTTATAAGTTTTCCAGCAATTACTAATTTTGGAAAGGTTTAAGAAAGTGAGAGCGAGGACATGATTACCTGCTAAAGCAGAGATTTTTGGCATATTTTGAGTATATAGAAAAGTAGAGTAGATAAAGAGGAGAAAAGAATAGACATGCAGGCAAGTCTTAAAATAGTTAGGATCTTAAAAATGAGGTATCAAATTCATGTCTGTTGCCAGTGGGAGAATTGAAGCTGAGGATGGTTAGACCAAGTCAGGAAGATTAAAAATAATTTTGAGTGCCCTCACTCAGAGCAAGTACTTAGCCACTGAAGAAAAGTATGAACATACTGGGAAGCTCTAGGTCAAGGCTTGGGTATATACTGCACTGTAAACTAGCAGCTAGAGCTACAAAAAGGCAGAAATAACCATTATTTCTTGAAGGAATGTGCAGCTTGCAGGTTGCATCCTGGGTGAGTGGGCAGCTGTAGAAGATGACTCCTGAATAAAACTAGCTTGATGTCAGCATCAGCATAAAAACAGGGAAATTTTGAATGACGGCACAGTCCTCATGTTGAAAGAGTAGTTTATCTTCATAATGACATAAAGCTATTGATGGCAATGCACAGAAGGTTTTGTTAAATAAATTTTTCTAATCCAAGAATCAATTCTCAAATGCTTTTTATAACATTTTTGTTGGAAATGTGATTCCACTGCTTTCCACATTCACCTATTGTTGTCATTTTCAGGCAAAGGTCATTCTCAGCACAGGAATAAAGAAGCAATTCTTTTAAAAGAAGGGCCAGATTGAGACCATTTTAAATAAAATTTGAAACTTTTTGATTGCTTTCAGTTTTTCTGAAACGAAGGAACTTCTGATGCAAGGGTGAAATTTTGTCTGACTTTTGATTCTGTAACAGTAAATGACTATTTTCACCTTAGCCAAGCTTCTGGTAGAGCACTTGATAAATCAGAAAAAAAAAAAAAAAGCGTTAGATGTCTTGAAGTACTACCCTTTTTGCCTGGCTGGCTTTTGGTTTAACAAGATTGGATATTTGAGAAGATGTGGGACATACTATAAATAACAGATTTGATCAACATTTGAGCAAACTACAAAGACATTATTGAATATTTTATAGATTTATATTTTTTTACAGGAACTACTTTTATTTTTCTTATAATGCTGAAAATTACTACAGAAAACTGCAGATCACTTTTTATTATCAAAGCTACATGAGTCATCAGGAAAAATAGGGATTTTTTTCTAAAGATCTAAGTCTCAAAGAAAGTGATACAATCCTATGTATAAATGCTATTTTTATAACTGTCTGCACATGGAAATTCTGCATATGCATAGATGACTAGGGTTCCTTATTTCCCTTTTGATATTCAAAATTTTATACCGTGTTTATAGTCAGAATTTTCTGGGACTCTTTTCTGTGGAATTGTTGCTTTCTGTCAGTATATATTCACTGGGTATATGCATTTAATAAGAAGTTTCTCTTAAAATCAGGTAACCGATAGTAACTGTGCAAAGCTATTATTTTTCCACCAGTCCATGGATCACATGCTGTTATATTCTGTCTCACTCCTCATCACTTTGTAGTTTTTCACATTTATCAAAGAAGAGAAAAGCTGGAGACAGTTGTACTACTTGTATGTACAATATTTTGGATCTGGATACATTTTTAGACATGTAAATATGTTATTTAAGTGTAAAATAAAGCATCTAAGTTTAGAAGTGCTGCTTAAATTCGCAAAGTAATTGAATGTGATTGTTAAAAAGAATTCAAAGACCAAGGCTGCTCCTAATAATAATGAATTTCCAATAGTTAAAAATGGCACTACTGTAATGAAGGTGGAGGGTGCTCTACAGTTCATAGCACAAGCATACAGGCAATAAAAACATTTATTTCAAAGTACACTCAATACAGAGTGAGGAGCTGCTTCTGCTCCTGACACAGCCTTCCCTCAGTGAAGCCTTCCTATCTCGGGGCAGACTGGTGCTGTATACGGAGTAGAGGAGCAACATGCTACCACAGAATGAAATGAACTGCTGCTGGAAAATATATTCTCTGAATGATTAGTAGACATTTTCAGGTGAAGTTTCAAAGTTACGAAAGTCATGTCATTTTTATTCCTGAAAATTTCAAGCTAGAAGGACAAGTGATGCTAATGTTCCTGTGTGAGAAGGTAAAATATCCTGACACAAAATTAACAAAATAAATGTAGGTGATGATTTGATGATTATTAAGCAATGTTTACACCTGGAGTGAATAAATAGGGAATCCAAAAGGCTTAGAGCTTGTAGTACTGTAGCAATACCTGCATTGCATTCAGAGGAAGGTACAATCCATGCTCCAAGAAGCTTTGTTGTCACATTCGTGATTAATGGCTGGGCTGTGGCATTCATGAATACTTGGGCAGCTCTCACTTCCAGAATCCAGCATGATCCTTAGGAAATAAATAAATGCACTGACAATAAGCTTTGTAGGCTCTCCGTTTTAGCTGCATTTTTTTTTTAAACCCATGTAATCCAAAATCATTTTTAACAAGAGTCTTTTGGGACAGAATGAAGTGCTGCTGAATTCTGACCAGACATGGTAGATCATATGCTATTGCTTCATTTTTCACTTGTTACTGTAGCTACCTACCAGTTGTTTCTGCTTCCAGTATCATCAGAGATACGAAGAGAAAGGTAATCCTGGAAATTCCACTTTACTGGTCTTTTCATGTTGGGAGAAAATCCTTCACCTGTGTGCAGAATCACATTTCTTCCTCAAAGCCAGACTCAAGCTAAGCTAAGCTCGAATCTTTCTGTTTGGTCAGACAAGTTAAATGTACAGATGGTTGCAACTGCATTGATAGATTAAAATTAAACAATACATGATTGTGAATTTTAGCATTTTCTCTGTCTTGTTCTCCTTTTCTTGGCACATTCCAGACATTTATCAGTGATATTAGTTGACCGAGTCACCGAAGATGCAGTCAAACAATGTGTTTGACTACAGTGTTCAAATGGCAGAAAGGTTCAATGATGACACAGAAGATGTAATTCCAGGATGACAGAAATGAGGTGTGATCCGTTGTATAGTTTCCATCACTCTTTCATTGAGTCCATTTACTACTCCCAACAACAATTAATAGTGCCCAGTATTCTTGGTGGACTAAAATTGTAATATTTCTTGGGGTTATATCTATGACATTTGGCTATAAATGGCTATTCTGAAAATACTCAGTGAAGATTAATCAGAACAAAAAGAGAATATACAAATAGCTTGAATAAAACCCTGGTCTTGGGGGCATGCGTTTGATACTGGCAGTTTTGTAACATGGATTTTGCCATTGCTAGAAATGATTCTGGGTAGGTGCAAAGTACTAAGGGAAAGCAAAATTTGTCCTTATTCCTGTACTTTGATAGGAGAGTTTGGGCTTATACAGAGTTTTCTAGGGCCATTCACATTTTTGTTGTTGTTGTTGTTGTGCTGAAAGTAGAGAGCTTCTCTTATAGCAATGCCAGTGAAAGATTGCTTTTGGAAAGTTTCTTAGTTCAGTTATTCTTCCCTGTGAAAACTTGGTGTTATACATGGCTTAATTATCAAACAGAAACAAATCAATATAATTTAATTCAGAACAGCAGCTAAGGAAGCATCACAGAAGTGATAGTCAAACTGATCAAAATTTAAATGAAGAAAGATATCAAGAATCCCCATTCACGAGACAGCGTTCTGGAGGCAACTCAAAGCTTGCTGTGCTAAGAGCCCAGAAACTGAACTCGATGAATTTAGTAAGAGACGGATTTCACTAAAAGAGAACAACCTCAAAAAAATACTAGTCAGGCATGGTCTCTTGTAAAAGCATCTGACAGATGTTTATGCAGTTTACTGAAAAATCTTTAATCCTCAAGGAGGACTGCTTTACATCGTCTTGCCTTTCATACTCTTGAGCAGTAGCTGGCGGTCAGCATGGCCAACCAGTCCCTTTTTTTTGTTGGTGTTAGCCCATCATGCAGTCCAAACACCAAGTGGGATTTGGGAATGGTTTCCTTTTTGATGCTTTACTGGCGCTGGGTGAGATGAGAACAAGGCCAGAGGGTGGAGGGAGGGAACAGCTAGAGCAGGAAGCAAATGAGCCCCTATGAGTATGTCTGGAAATGGCAAGGCAGGGTGGGTGACTGTAATTTTGTCCCTGATTATCTTATTAGTCATGCATTAAAAGCTCTTTAAGCAGAAGAGGCTGCCTAGGTATCATAAGCACTGGAAAAGGAGGTTTTGTTCATTGCTTAGATCATTTTTTTTCTATTCAAAGATATTTGATAATTAATTTTCTCCAAGATGTCAATTTGCTAAAATACTTCTGTTTTCTAGCATCTTTTCTAATTCATCTGTAAGAAAACAAATATATAGTTTATAAATTATATAGATATATAGCATACATCATTTGTGCCAGTGCTGATACATCTATCAATCAGACTCATTTGGGAACACTATTGCCTTCAAAGTGACGTGTGTATTGGAGGATTTGTCTGATTGTTTTTTTCCCTTCTATTTTCAAAATTCATGCACATTCGATCATTTGTTTTCTGGTGGCAATGTACATTTAGACTTTTTTTCTTTCCCAGATTTTTGTCAGTCTATAGCAAATTACTTTCCATTTCAATGTTCCAATAATTTATGTAAATACCATTCAATACTATGAAAAATAAGTGCACAATGATAATGATTTAGGCAGAAAATTAGCATTTTTTTTCATTAATTAGGTTAGTACTTTAGACTATAGTAGTTATCTCATGCAACATACTTGGTAAAAATGGTGGAAAATAATAATTTCGCTGTACGTGGTACTTTTCAGTATTCCCCTCAAAGATGAGAAAAACTGCTAAGTTTTTTATTTTAAAATACACAGCTCTGTAGTAAGAAGTTTTATGTACAATGAGATAAAAATATGGCCATTTGCATCC
>JAUBNY010000689.1:333917-351444 GCA_032275445.1 Crypturellus soui | reverse complement strand
AATTTCTTCTTTAGAAAAGATAAATTTCTATTTTGCATTGACCATGTTTGTCCTTGACAGTGAAATTCCTCTGCACTACCTGACCCCACATGACCATCTGTCTGTTTTGGCTGGGCGCTGATGCCCGTAAGCACACAGCTGACCTCGGACCACTGGCATTATATGATCAAGGTCATTAATTCATCTGGACGGCTTACAGAAGTCATTCTGGCCAGTGGGAAACTTTTGATAGGTCATTTCTCAGGAGCTCTTCTGCCAGATCAAAGGACCAGCCTGACTGGAATATCAGTAAATTCTGAGAATTTCCTTGAATGCATCTGAAAAGTAGCCAAAACACTGAAAAAAAAGCACAAAACTGAAAAGCCTGTTTTGGATTTTCTTTCCAGAGGGCAGTTTTAGACTGTTCACTTAGGTAAAATTTAAAGACACTTTTCACAGCCTAACTGCACAGAATCTGGGATTTATAGGAATAGTCATTTTTAGATGTCAGTAAAATATATATTGTTATTATGAATTGTTCTTCTAAAAAAGAATTGATCAGTGTTCTTAGGAATGGGCAAACGATATTCTTTTTTTCAATTATTAATAGTTATTCTACCCAGCTTTTGACTGCACAGATGCACATATTTATATAAACAATGTTGAACTAAATAAACATCCACACTCTTAGTTTTTCTGTTCCGGTGTTTGTGAATGGAAAATATAATTCTGCTAAAGTTATAGTCATGCTTCTTTATTTCTTATATCTGTTTTAAAAGTGTTTCATACTAACTGCAACTTATAAATGAGGAATAATTCTGTATTTTGAATCCATAGTGTCCTCTGAAATATAATGTATTTCCAAATGCAATTCTCTGGAGAGCAGGACGAGTTAATGAAGAATTCAACCTAGAGATCTCCTCACTGATTTCTTTGGAATTGTTTAGTTAAGAATGCAGTTTTTACTCTTTTAGAAAGATCCTGTCTCAAAACCTGGCCCATGTTACTGGATACCTGGAATATTTTTAGGCTTATTGACACAAACAGTGTATTATTCTTGACTAGTCTAAATCCTAAGTGATTTCTTCCAGTCTTCTTGAGAGAAACTACACTAGAATTATCTTGTTTGTTATTTTGGTTCTTCTCAGCCTGTTTTTTTTCCCGGAGGAGAAAATTAATCCCTCACCTTCAGAATGAAATTTTGCTTTCTTCAAAAGGTCCACTGAGGGAGAAAGAATGTTCTCTCAAACAACATGTGAGTCGGAAAGGACTTAAAAATAGGAAGAAGAAATTTCTAATAGAAACTGCGAAGCACATAATCTACAGAATACACCTCACACAAGAAAATAGCAAATCTGTCTTTCATAGCCATCTTAGTTGCTGCTGGCCCTCCTTTGAGAACTAATCTTATTTTTTTTTTAATCCCTACTGTTTTAATTATTGTGATTGTTGACTGAAAGTATTTTAAATATTTGGTTAGCCCTCTAAATTGTTAATATCAAGAAATGTAATAAGTCATCAGCTATTTTCTGGACTTCTGTAGCAAGGACTGAGGCAAATACTCTTCATCTGCAAAAATGGAAAAGCTCTGTCTAGTTTGTCTCCTCATCTTTGCTTACTTTCAGCTTCAGAAAAGGTTGCTCTATGATGACTTTTTTGTCCTCTTTCTCTGCTCATTTTTGCTGTCGCCAGGGTGGTCATTGCCACTAAGTAAAACTTGCTGACAAAAAAAAAATTGCTCTTTTTGTTGTTGTTTTTCGGATTTTTTTTTTTAAGCAGCAGCCTGTGATGGGCAATCTTAAATAATAGATTACTTTCCTATTGCAATAACTTGGTCCTCCTTAGGCCAATTATCACTTTTACAAAACTGAAGAGGAGCCAAAGGGTGGGTGGTGCTAGGAAGGGGGAGCCTGCAGGATGGCTCAGTTGAATCAGATGCTGGAGCTCACTGCTCTGGTACTGCGGGAGATGCAGCAGCTCCACATCCACCATCCGTGCCAGCATGCGCGCTGTTCTGCGGGCCTCTGCCCTCAGCCATGTGCTGGCTGTCGGGTTCACCTTCCTCTGCTCTCCTGAGAATCTTCTCCTTTCACAGCCCTGTTCAGCTCTCTCTTTCTATGAACAATCAGAAAGAGACTGAAATAGGAAATGAGACATAACTTGTTAGCAGAAAGGATAATTACAAATGAGAACACTATACTCAAGGGAAGAGGTAAATTCAGCACAACTTGCTGCCTCAAAGTGAAGACTGGGCCTTCTAAACAGTGACTTTGGGTTCCCTTGCTGGGGCAACATGGGGCTCAGTCCGCACCTTGAAGAAATGACATAGGAGTGGTCTCTGGTCTGCTTTATGGAGGCACTTTCAGATTGGAAAAGGAGGTCTTTGGCCATTTAGAGTGTAGAAAAAGTTAAGTATTCACTGATGGGATTATTATTTGATAGCAGTGGTATAGCACTTAAAGGAAAATAGAAAGAAACACAAATCACCTGATAACTTTTATAAGGAATAAGGTTTTTTGTGTCAGTTATTTATAACTGACTGTCTCTCCAGAAAGAAATATGTCTGTATGCACTGCAAACTTGCAAATCTGCAAATCGTTGTGGAGGAGCATTCGTAATGGACCTACACATATTTAAATTATGATTGTTGTTCTTACAATGCAACAAATCTGTGAGGAAGCCCTTTAACAGATTAGTTAAATAGCTCCTTTTTGTACATGAATTAATGGGAAAGTTTCTTTTTTATCAGTGCCTAGGAGCAGAATCCCTACATAGGAAGAAATAACATATAACACCCAAAATGTAAAGCCTCACAGCCATTTTTTAGCTAAGATATTGTTTTCCACTCCCCATAGGTCATGCACATTCGTCAGGTAGGATTAGCTCCTGGTGCAAGCTCTGCTATGTCAGTGAACCTATACCAGCCAAGGTCTGGCTAAGCTGCTTTTCCTGCTTAGTTGGAATGACTTCAACATGCCCCTGAGAATCAGGACTTTTTCATTTTTCTGTTGCTCATAAAATCAAAATAATGCCTTCAATAAAATAAAAGCTTTTAAAAGAAATGCAAGAAAATACTCCAAGCAGTAGCAAATAGGAGCAAATAAGCCACTTTTAATGTTGACATTGATTGATTAGAAAATGTTTCATTTCATATGGACTACAATAGCTGACTATTAACTCTGACAAACTTCTAAGAAAGGTCTTTTTTTTTCCTACTTATATTAGCACCATTTCCCTAGCAATACAGAACCAACTGAGTCTGCCTGGCATGAATAATAAGTATCTGTCAGAATATCTTCATTAACAATTAACTCCTGAATCTGTTCTATACCTTCAAAAGAAATAAGAGCTGAAAAGCTGTCTGTTTCTATCATCAGAATTATTTTGGGAATTAGATTGCACACAGTTCACAGGGGATTTTTCTTTGCTCCGTTGGGCATTGCTGAAGGCACTTAAGCTGCATGACCACTGTTTTAATCATCCTCAAGTTTACCAGGAGGAAAAGGAGGGCAGAAAGGAAAGAAGACCTGAAAAGTGCACAGTAGCGATCGGTAGGTTGTCCACTCCAGAGAAGCCATCATCACAACAGGCATTAATTGACTCCCTTGTTGGCAGTCTCTGTAAAAATTGAATTCACTCCAAGCCTATGCTGGTCTAATAAAAGCATCGCATCTCTTCACAGACCTTGCCACTCATGTGCTTGCCACTCGGGCTGTCTCTGAGAGGAGTGGTGTCTCCTGAGGATCCCCAAGGGCAGCTCATTTGCAGGGAGCTTTGCTGACTACATGAGCAGTGGAGGAGTAGAGTCAAAACTTGCTCTCCAGTTTCTTTACCCAAGACATTCAATTAATCTATTAGAACATCACCATAAGTTTTTCCTTCAAAATATATTTCAAATTAAAAAAATGGCATCAACAGAAAGAGCTCTTTTGACAGACCTAGACAGAAATTACACATATATCAATTTCTACTAGAAGTTAGTTATTTGAAAGTATCCCTAATGTCAGGCCACTTTGCTTCTTCTGAAATGTATACTAAATTTTCGCCTTATGACTCATGATTTCATCTAAATAACAAAATTTTGATATTGGGACACAATACCTGGCATCTAAATGTGATTTTCTGCTACGTACTTTTTCATAGATTTTTTTCGTCGTTAAAGGTAGAAGTGTCCATCTGATCTGATGATATCTGAATCATATGCCATATAATTTCTTCCAGTTCTTCCAACTCTTCTATTAAAGTGCCACATTTATCTTTGTTTAAAATTTATTTAAAGAAAGGTAATCAGTTTTAATGTTAACTTATCAAGAAATAACTGCTTTTTCCCTCAGTAATTTATTCTGATGGTTGATCACCCTCTTAATGATAGGTGTGTGCCTTTGTTTTTCACTTAAAGTTTTGTAAATTTAACAGGCAGAGATTGGCTCTTGTTAAAGCTTTTTTTTTTTTCCTATTAAGAAGATTACTATGTTTTCTTGGAGGTGCACCAGGGCTATAATCAAATTATAACTCAAGCTTCTCTTTCTGATGAGCTATTTGGGTTTGCCTCCTAACTAACTCATTTCTATGTATTCTTTGTCAAGATTTGGGGGCTGTTCTATCATCTCTCTTCATTTTTTTCAACCAGCCTTTTAAAGTCCAGACATCAAATGAGATGTAGTGTTCCAGCACTGATTTCACTGGTGCTTGTGCAGATATAAAATGACCATATTTTTCAAAATCATTTGCTGTTCGCATCAACTGCCCTGGGTGCGTTGGGTTGTCAGTCCGTCTAGAAATCATGCCATTTTTATATAAATGATTTGCTTTAGGCTTTCAAAGTTGAGAGTACTGTTATTTGCTCCAAGAAAGTAATCCAAAGGGAGCTTGATGTGGACAGAATCTAGTATGCCCAGGGATATCTATTAACTTTAATGAGGCTGTGAACAAGCCCAAATGCCTTCCCACGTGGAAATATATGAATCAGAGATAAAATTATTTAGAACCAATAATGGGCAAAAATAAGGGTAAGAAAAGAATTATATTGATCAAATCATCCTCAGATACACATTATTGTGATTCATTTAGTTCCAGGGTTACTTTGGTCTTGTTCGATTTTACTTGTGTCTGACTAGTAACAGATGACTATTAATCTGTACTGAGAAACAATGCAATGAAATTGGAGGACAGATTCTATAACACGGTTATAAGATCTTGATACCCGTCCTGGTGATTTCATTCATTTCGTAGCATGTATGTCATCTTAAGCTAAGGTTGCAACAATAGCACTGTATTTTCATTTGGAACTTATTCTTTGGAATAAGGTTTATTTCAAAGTGGAAATCAGTTTAACAAATGACTCATCTATTCCTTTCATTTTTGATTCCACTGGGAAAAAAGAACTTGGGAAAATTATCTGAGATCACATGGAAACTTTAAATAATTTTGCTAAACATAATTCAGAATCTTTATAAACTCTAAATATGAAAGTTGCACAAAGGCTTTCTTAAACTGTTATTAGGCTGCAGTTTTAGCAATCTATGGCCAGAGACAACTGAAAGAAGATAAGCAAAGCTAAGTTTCATAATATGATATTGTCTAAACGTTGTTTATTCTACTTAAGAGGCCAGGAACACTGTGCACAGAAAGGAACCTTAACCACTGAGGTAGGAAATTTGCATTTATTTCACCACTGGATTTAAGCAGTTGCTAAGATTCATTAATGGCAAACAAAGCAAGAACATGATTGACTTCTGGAGAAAAGAAGTTTTCCGGAATAGGTTTTCAAAGCCCAAAGGAACTGCTTCTCTTTTGTAAGACTTGTCACTGTCACACAGACCCATAGGTTTTGCACCACAGAATGACATAAACATAAACTAGGTCAGCACAAAACCCAGCAATACAGACTATTTTATACAGAAATACTAAGGTACCCTGTTTTTCTCTACCGTATCTATTTCTGAACCTAAGTGCTGTTTTTAGGAAAGCCTTTAAAAAAAAAAAAATTACAGGCAACTGTCTCCACTCCCTCCCTTCTCTCTAAAAGTAGGCACAATTTGCAGCCAGGTTAGATCAGTAGTGGTCTTTACAGCTAAAATTCGCTCATTTGGCAAAATCCTCAGCTTCAGTCAAAGTACCCACAGTGAAAGTAGGCACAATGCATTTGCTTTCCCTTGATTTTGGAATGTCCCAGGAGATTTAGCCAATTCCTGGTAGAATTTAGAGTGCATTGTCATCAGTAAATAAGGTCGACTGTGTGGAGAATATGGGCAAGTCATAAAACATTCCTGCTGAAAGTGCATGAGTAGCCTGGGATTAAAGGACATTGGTGAAGTTCAAAGGAATCCAAAATTTCCAAAGCCTTTTAGGACAATTCTATACAGTAGCGATTACAGAGCAAACCCAACAGTGACTACCTAAGAAAATTCCATCCATTCTTCACTGCCTATTTTCTTATTCCTTTATCTAGTTGTAAAGATAGTGATGAATGCTACTCAAACTTCCAAACACATTAAGAGAGTAACACATTAGAGCATGGTAGTTTATAGTTCTTTTGGTATATGTAAATAAAGAAAATAATTTAAAGTCCTCAAGCAAGACAGTCTTTTCCATGACTGCTTGTAAAGAAACTTGAATTGTTGGTTCCTGAGTAAAGAGTAGAAGTTTGTTACCAAAGCGGTCAGGTTTTCCTGTCCTACTTCTTGAGTTTACCCATGAGTTTACTTTAAAGTATGCAAGTGTTTGCAGGACCAGGACCATAGATAATTAACGAGATTGTAGGAAGGTCAGTGGCTAAGGAGATTGGGCATATAAGAAATGTTCCAGAACAGAATAATGGTTCAGTGATTTCCATATCCAGTTCCTGCAATGGCCAGTGATCGATGCTTCATATCTACGTAATGGTGCAATAATATATCACACAGATATGATTGTCCTTATCCTACACAACCCTTGCTGCAGAATATTGAATCATCAGAATTGCTAATATTAAAGCTGTTTCAGAAGTTGCTGCTTAGTGGTAAATCCTTTTTGTGAATCCTTCTGACTCTATACTGTTCATTCAGATTTAGGAGGGAATAGCTCTGTTGATTTCAATAAAGTTATACCAAATGATCAGGAAAGTGTAGTGAAACAAATTTCCCACTGGAAAGAGATGATGCATCTAGTCCATAATTTACAGTGTCATTTCCAACCACATATGGTTGTCAACAGATATGCATGACCATCTTACCCAAACACGAGTAAATGTATAGAACTGACTAAATGTTTTTCCATTATGTCCTCTATATTTTAGTAAAACAAAATCGAAGTTCTTATTCAATTTACTCTCAACGCAAACAACAGCTTTTTATGGTTAAGCAGTGTCCCAGAAAGTTATGCTATGTTTGCAGATGTGCTCTGCACCTTAAGGTAGCGTAAAAGAGGACTTTCAGGTATTTTTTAATAGTTTCATTACCAGGCAAAGTGTAGGGGGCTGATATTCAGATTCGGTAGCTTAACAAAGTCAAAGCAAAATGGAATGGAAGGGCCTACTACTGAAGTGTTAGCCTACTTCACTAGCTGTGCTTATTTTCTTTCAGACAGATGTTCCTCTAACCTATTGCTGGAGACCTGTAAAGACGAAGACTCCCAGACAATTTGTTCTAAAAGACAGCTTTGCTGTCTTTTTCTTTTTTTATACAGTTTCCCCTAATATCTAACCTTGATCTTGTTACTGTAGAGTTCTTCTTCTAACTTGCAATGGAGAAAATATTATTTTTCTTTCTCTTTGATGTCTACTACATGCTTTGAGACCATTGATTGTTCTCACTTTTCTCTCAGAGCTAGACAGCCCTTGGCTAGTCCATTTCTCTTTTTGAGTCATGGTTCATGATCACTCTCATTACTCCCTTCTAGGCTTCCCTGAAGAAATTCATATTTTTTCTGAGGTGACAGCTAAAAGCTCAGCTACACTCAAGGCTCTTCCAGTTCTGATCAGAGAGAAGGCTTATTTTTTGTGTGTGTTTATTTTCACGTAGCTTCCAGATAATCCTACCCAGATTATATTGGCACTTCTTGACATATTCAGTTTCCAGAACCCCTACATCCTTTTTAGGGGCTACTAGCCAACAAGCTTTCCTACACTGCAATTAAGATCCTAAATATAGTCATTACTGATTTTTTGTCCATGTGTTAGTCTTTTATTTTTCTGATGTGTCAAAACAATTTTGCTTGCCAGTGCCTGTTACCCTTTATGTAGGAGGAACTTAGACATTATCTGACATGATCTATTCTTGACAAATCTGTGTTGGTATATCTTTTGTCCTTATAATCTCTCAGATTCTTAAAATGGTTTAACTTTGTTTCCTAGAAGCTATGTTGCTCCTTTCATATGTTATTAGTAGTGCTTAAAATGTCTTCTTAGTGAATACCAATGTTGAAAAACAAGACATTTCAACTTTCTGAGTCCTATTTCTTGGTATTTTTCCTTGAGTACTGTAGCACTCCAATTTTTGTATTTTCTTTTTGTTTCTAGGTACTTAAATCAATCGAAATCCCTTTGAAATCAATATTTTTTCCTACTATCTTTCAGCCTTTTAATAGCTTTTTTTACTTTGACCTTTCTGATTTTCCCTTTGTAGTTTGGAGTTTTTTTATAAAAAGTCTCCTGTTATCTCTGGCTTCCTTGTTCTAGATTCCCACTAGTATCTGTTTTCTTTTTTGTTTTTATTATTAATGAGATGTTTTAATAGGTCTAATTCCCAATTGGTTTCAGCTGTTTTTTGAATTCTTGATATAAAAGCAATTTCTTTTCCTGTCTGTCCTTCCTAAAGAGACTATGTTCTTCAGTTGTACATATTACTGCTCCTCAACTTTTAAAATCTGGTTAAGTCATAATCATATCAGAGAAGAAACTGTTCCTTTTTTATTTCTAATAAGTCTTGCCTCTAAAAAATTCATCTTTGACCCATTGTTTCCCCTTTGTCTGTCCTGTGACCTGATTCCTAAAAACATTGTAGAAATAAGAATTGAAAATAGCAATGTTATTTCAAAGTGAGTTTGACTCAGCTGTCATACTTGCCCAAGTATTCCCAGAAAACAATATGCAAGCATGTATACAATAGTACATACCAAGAGAATCTAACATATCCAGGACGTGCCATGCCAGTAGCCAAGTTTGAAACCCCAGATAAATGTATATCTCCTTTTTTTTTTTTAACCAGGGAAAAGAATGAAATACATGTAAACCTTGCATGGTAGCCCTAGAATACCACAATTCCTCTGCAAAATCTAAGACTACAGGAATGAGACTGTAAAACTCAGAAGAAGGGCAATAAACAATTGCTAATAAACATAGGAGCTACATTTTTTCTAATCTAGAAAAAATAGAATAATATTTGTTTGTTTGTTTCTTCCCACAATTAGACACTTGCACACTTTGTATTTCTGGAAAGAAACCCAACACCTATTTAAAAAAAAAATAAAAACTTTCTTTTATGCTATCCTCTGTGCTGACCTCTTTCTAAAGATGTATTCTTAGGTTTTGCTTTCAGCATTTTTTTATGACACTGCATTTTCTCTCTCTCTTCTACTTCCATCTTCAGTTACTTCCATCAAAATAGAGACCCTATGTACACTTAGAATAGTCACTGAGGTTTAGAAACTAAGTCTTCTAGTTTTGATTAAAATTTCCAAATAAAAATAGACTTCATTTTCTATCACTTGTATGCAATTGTTTGTCATATTGGCCCTGAAAGTTTTAACTGACAACCTGAAAGATTTATCCTATCTGAATATTGTAAATGGAAAAAAAAAAAACAAACTACAGTTTACTTATATAAATGAAGATATTTGTTCATCTTTCTTTTCTGCTTTATGTGCAGCACCTGTTTTCTGATTCTCCTGAGCTACTCTTAGGATCTTTGTTGAGAGAGAGAGAAGATAAACAAGGGGATCAACAGATAACAAGAGATCCACGACCCAGCGGTAAGCTGTTTGTTAGATAATGAATTGTGCTTCTGACAGGGTGTTGGTATTTGTTGTTCAAGTCAAGTGTAGGACCTTTTGTGGGCCCAGGCAAAGTTTCCTTGATCAAGTTCAACTTCTGCTCTGTAAAAAATTTACTTGGATTCAACATTCAATCTAGATCCTTTTCAGAACATTTGTACCAGCTGTTTTATAATAAAGAATACAACTAATCTGCTACTTATTGGGCATTTTTTCTGGTTTCTGAGGCATATTCAATACTGACCATGCATTTAAAAATCCACTCTCCCCCTCAAAATAATCAGTACTCCAACTTCAATGTTGTGTACATATATTCATTCAGAAAATGAAATAGGTTTTGTTTTGGACAGACTTTTCATAGTATTTTTTTTCTCTTGTACTTTAACATATTGGAATAGATCTGTTTGGATCAATGTATATTCATTTGTGTTTTGTTAGGAAAGTACAGATAGAGCTAATATTATTTTTAAGTGACTTTTATCTTCAACAAAAAATCAGGACAAAATGTATTTTAAGCTAAAGCTCGGGGACTCAAAATACTGGTGTGGAGATCTGTGTTCAAATGTATGTTACATCGCAGGTGTAGTAATTACAGATATTGAATGACTGTTACTGATGCACATGTAAGGCTCCCAGGGAAGCTGATGGGAAGCTGCCCATGGATCAAGGGCAGTCAGTGATTCTAAATAGGTTTACATGACACACAGCATGAAAACACCCGTACTGCTGAGATTTATACTCATATTTAGCCTGCTGTATTTAGCTTGCCATAGCTGCTGATGGATTACTCTGTAATGGTGAAAAGAGGTTATATTGGCTCTGTTTGTGAGAAATTGACTCCTTTAAGGAAAGCAAAGAGATAAGATATTTTGAAATATGAAAAGGAACAGAGAGTTACATTCATTAACACTATAAAGACAACCCACGTCTGTGTTACAACCTTATATAATTAGTGTGTCCTTCCCTCAAACCAGTTCTTACAAAAATGATGTCCTAGGTCACTACTAGGCTAAAGTGCATTCACTTGATACATTGATCTTAATGGAGCTGTGGTGATGTGGAGCAGGCAGGAAATTGGTTTCCACTGTGACATTAGGAGTCAGGGCCTAGAGCCAAGTCAGTATTTAACCACCCAACATCAGTGGAACGTAGGTAGCAAAGCTCTTCAGATAGACCAAAAAAATCTCTGTATAACTGCTTAGAGAGCTGTTGTGCCCCTACACTTCATTAGCAATGTTAATTAGCTCCCTAAAATGTAGACACATGACGACTTTATTGCTTAAGCCAGACACAGCAACTTACACATTGTCTTACACATAAGGCCATGAAAATCTTGTAATAAAATCAAGTTGCAATCGTTACTAAGTACATTTGAGAAAAAGTGTTTTGTGTTTTTTGTTGTTGTTGCTGTTGGGTTTTTGTGTGTGTGTTCTTTTGTCTGTTTTGTTTTCTGAATCAGCAATATGCTCCATGGCACACAAAATCATGAAAACTAAAGATTACCTTCCAAAAAGGTCCTGTAATCCAACTTGAAAACGAGCACTGGGTCCATTTAGAGAAGCAGGGAATCTGGCTCATGCTGAAGAAGTTTACATGACCCATTTCTTTGGTTCTGTTAGTTTTCATTTGTACCTTCAGGGGATTCTGGACATTGTTCTGCTCAAAATCACAGCCAACACATATTAAAGGAAGTTCAAGAAATAATGCCCATAGCAAGCAATTAAAAGGAACACAGACAATGCTCAAGCTGTGGTACTTGTCCTTCTGATTTCTAAAGAAGGACAAGTTCTTAGCAGTCTGACAGAATTCCTTGTTAAGGTCAATCCTGAATAACAACAGAAGAAACTCAGCTCTCCCATACCCACAATTTATACATCTGTGTTACCAAGTGGAAGTTGAAATGTTTTCCCTTGCTTTAATCAGTTATAAAATGATACAAACCGAAATATCAGGGGAACAACTCTTAATCCTTTGGCTTTTCTTCATTCTGGCAGTATAGTTTGAAGTGAAAATCAGGTTAATCGTGCTGTGTCCTGGACAGCCTGCCGCTGTTCTGTGACCTACATGCGAGGGTCATGGGAAGGATGTGGCTGCAAACGGCAGTCGCTGTCGCTCCAGGGCGGGTTGGCAGACTGTGATCCCTGGGGGATAAGTGAACAGTAACTCAGAGCATATCTCTGCTCACAAAGCTTTGATTTTATCCTAAATAAAATGGAGCATTTACCCCACCTTTTATTCCACTACCGTGGAGATGAGCAGTTTCTAGCATCCATGCTTTGTCCTGTGCAGGGCACACGTTGTTTAGGTTTCCCCTCTCTGTGAAGTGCAGCTGTGACAGGCATCTCAGGGGTTCGGCAGGGCTCCTGTGCAGCTGTTCAGGTGTTTTCTCTAAGTTTGTGAACTCTCATTTCCTCTCCTTTCCACATTTGGCTTTGCCCATGAGTTTCTTAGGTTCAGAACAGTCTGTATTGCTGCTCTTTCCTCTGTGGACATGGCCCACCATGGTCGCTAGTCAGGTGACTCGATTGCCTTTGGCTCCGCTTCGATCAGCCCCTTCTTAGATATTGAATGTATGTGCTCCCTACTTGATTTAACTTATGCCTCCTTCTGATCTTTCAGTATGTAAATTTTACCAGCACACAGTGAGTAATATACACGGGAGATACAGGGTTAAGGAAGTCCATAAAATACAATGTGATTGTATTGTATTACAGTATTATACAATACCTCCAACTCTTGATTATCAGGGAATCCATGTTACAATACACTATTTCCATCTTTGAATGTGAGTCTACATATTTTTAATGCTACTCAGAGTGTCTACTTATTTAAACTCAATGCCAGTTTAAAAGCCAAATTATAAAATGATCAGTTTCATTGCACTAGTGTGGATTCAGATCTGCAAAAGTGAAATGAGCTTGGGAAAAGAGGTTTTAATCTGCTGAGAAGCTGTGCTTTAAAAAACAACTTCAAGGGTCATTTGGGGGTAGAGGTGTTTATGTGGAATGAAGAAAGAAGAGATATTTTTGTTACTAAAGCTGAATGACAGAACAAAGTAAATCCAGCAGCACTGTCAGTGCCTGTTAAATATATGTTCTCTATAATAAAATTTCAGAGAGAAGTCTCACATTTACACGGCTTCAAATGACTAAGTTTAAAGATGAGAAATTTTCTCCTTTATCAAAGACATATAATGTCACATAATTAACTCTTATTTAATTGTACCATTAACTCTGTAACCTTGCACTAAAAGTAACTGATGGTTCATGAAAGTCCTTTAAAAGAAATAATCCTAGAAACTTTTGCATGAAATGGCTTTCAATTTTTTCTCCAGCTATTAATTGTTATTTAGTTCAAGAATATATATAACATGGCACCACATTTAATTACTGTAATTATATATAATAATTTTGACAAAAGATACACCATTTTCGTTACCCACCAAAGAAGTCACTTCATCTAAGGACTGTAAAATTGTGAGGTTAAAGAAAAGGACATAAAAGAAAAATAGAGAAAAGACAAAGACAGTTAGAAATAAGGAGTGACGAGGAAGAGAAGAGGAAAATAGAAAGGAAGCAGCCAAGGACAAAGAATCAGATCTTATTTTTCTTGACTTTTGAAGTTGTCCATAAATATTTTATTTATGGATAACTGAGATGATTGTATGCACGTCATATGCCATTGCAAGAAGGCATTCTGCTACCTAAGGACATCATTATGATGCATCCTCATTGGTGTGCCCCAGCATGGAGTCACTTGGGAAGATCACTGGGATCTCAACATTTCTGAAATATAAGTCATCCAGTTAGCATTAAAATAAGGCAAAAGAATAAATAATATTATTATACCATACTCCAAAACTTTTATCTTTTCAGCCATTTTTATCACAGTTCCAGAAGAAATATGGCCCGTGTCACTATTTATGCATTTATTGGTGGCAGGGAGAGAGAGAGAGAGAGAGAGATTTTGTCTCCAAATTATTTGAATGCAATTTTTTCATCAATATTCACTGCTAGGTGCCTCACTACCTCATACATCGTATATGAAGAAAATAGCTTACTTGTATGAAGGAACTCAAGGAAATCAGTCATGCAGGAAACTCTAATTACAATTTTTCACTAACAATGCCAACAGAAGATTTGAAATTCTTATGACAAGTACACTTTGGGTGTTCAGACTACCAAAAATGCACCTGAATTTGTTTGCTACCATTCCCCACAGCTCTTTCCCCCTTCTTGATATAGCCCTTTCAAAATTATCTGTCGCTTTTATAGGTGGAAGCAAATGTGTACAACTTTCCCTCATGTTAATTTCCAGTCTTTTCATTTTCAACAATCTGATGCAATTTAATGATACAGGTATTGGCAGCAATTTGGTGCCAGTACATGGACAGTCTAGCTGTTCCTGAAATGTGTTTCTAAGGGTGAAAATTACGTATATACCAAATAAACACGTGCTTCCTGGAATGTGAGCACCTTAAAACAAAAACACTGCTTTCTCATTTGAATTTCAAGTAAGAATTATATTTTTGCTAGATAGCTGCCTATACTGGGATCCTCAGCAGGTCCTCTTCAATGTACGTTCCAAGCAGATTGTTCAGCCAGCACAGTCATCTGTAAAGAATAACCCAACTTCCTTGAAATTTGGCAGCCTGACGTCTCTGCTGTCTTGGTCTAGACCTAGGACAGTAGGGATTTTTCTTTTTCATACTCTCTTCCCATCACTTTGAAATTTGATATAGGGAGCTTGAAAACCTGCCACAGCATCAGAGATAAAGTTGGGTGTTGCCAGGAGGTGCGTACCTATTGTACAGGATGAGCAGATTGCTGAACAATTAGGAACAAAAGAGGTAAAGTCCTTGCTTAATCTTTTTGCATTGCTTTTCAGGTCATCTTTCTCCATCAGTATGTAGGGAGGTAGATTTTGGCAAGTATATGTAGTAAATGGCATGCAACACCCATTGCTATCTTAAGTTTAGGCAACAGTTGATCTGGAATAAATGGTCGAGAATAGATGGTCTAGAAAGAAAAGGATAATCCCAGAGGAGAACTTCTAGCTCTGTTATGTTGCTGCAGAGAGTTATACGCAACTCTCTGTGCTTTAACTGATGAAATAAAAGTTTGTAATGAAATTTAACAGAAGACTTTCTTTGTAACAAAAGGGCAATACTGATAAGTGCATTTGATGTGATTTGATTGTGTGGTATCCACAGCTCCTGCTTACCTGGAGGACCTGGGGAGTTTTTTGGCCATGAAGGAATAACAGCTTCTTCACCCGTACAGCTTGGGGAAAACCGCATCTACTGAATTCCCAGGAGTTTCCAACTGCCATCAGATCCAAGAACTCAGAGGGATACAATCCATGACACCCAGAAATGCCAGTGTGACAGCACTGGTCACAGTGCGTATCTCTAAGACAGCATGATGCAGAAACTAGCTGATAGGATAAATGTTTATTAATATCATTAAATGTACACTAATATCATTAGAAGTCTTCATAATGAACAGACTTTTGTTTTCTCCATGCTCACAACTGATCCACTTCCTTAGAGCTGGAGTAGACTGGTAAGCTGTCACAGACTTTTAGAAGTTTTTAGATAATAATAGCAAAAATACTTGAGACTTCAAATGTGTTTTCTTCTCTAATTGTTACTTGCATTTTAACTTGGTAGAAATTCTTGAATGATGCTGGCTTAATATGGATAATGGGTTTGGTCTTTCTTGCATAACCCTGGGAAGTGCCTTCCAGCCTTGACCTTCAATTACTCCAATAATCCAGTCTGCATCCTTTTTGGAGAAAAGAAATGTCAAGAATTATGACAAATTGTGGTGTGGAATTAAAGATATAGCTTTTACCAGGACATCTCTTTGCAATATTGAAGCTGTGTTGAAGCTGATGGCAGTAGATCTGAAAGATTTTGAACAGAACAATGCTTTCACTCAGAATTCTCTGTGTAAGAATGTGAAAACCAGCTTTGAGCATTTACAGAAAGGTCTAATAGGCATAATAATAAAAGAAAACATTAAAATTTATGAAGTTACAAAGAGAAAATCACAGAGTTTCTCTTCTCATTGGATACTGTGGTAGCTGTTGCAGAAGAGTAGATAAGAAGGAGACCTGAAGATATTGTTTCATGTTGAAATAATCAATCTATTTCTATGGGATTTTCACATTATCAGAACTGAAAACATGCAGTGCATTTTCCACCTGTGCTTGTGAATTTTAAAAATGTCTATAGCAGTTCTTCTGTGGTAATTATTTTTTGTTGTTTTGTTTATTTGTTTGTTTGTTTCCTATATTTAACATTACTTTGGGTAGCAGCTCTAATCTACTGCTTTTTCGCTGCTAAGTCAGGTTGGCAAAATGTTAATAACAAATGGTGAACTAGGATCCAGAATAGTGGCAGAGTTGTCTTTAAACACTATTTCACTTAATGCTATTCTGTTTCTGTGTGTTGAATTTAAAATATAGGCCACCATCTCTTCAGTTAAAAACTGAATTCTCTGAGAGCCATTGATATTTAAGTGGGAAACCAGAATCTGGGATTTCTGGTAAAAATGAAAACGAAAACTAGAGATCTAGATTTCAGAGTAGGATTTCATATTAACTAATGCAATACCTGTGCTAGCAGAGTGGAAACTGGAACGTCATTTTAGCCAATTAATGAACGAGACAAAAATGACGAAGAGAAACTAAGCAGTACTCATCATAGTCAACAGAAATAATAGCATAAATTTCAGATTAATACCAGAAAGCCTTTGTATAAGTGAAAGACAAAAGCTGATACCCTCTATAGCTTCCTGTAAAAACCTTATAGCCCATGTACGGTATAAAAAACATTAAGAGAAAATCTCAGAAAAGAAAAGAAAATCTGAAGGAAGTTTACAAGTTTACAATTATATTGAAATATTTATAACAGTTTTTTTTTGAATCTGAACAAGAAAATGAACTTCCAGATTAGGAAACGTAAACACTGAATAGTTCTAATACTTTATGTAAATACTTTGAAAGAGCTAGATGCTAACCTACCTTCCTGTCCCCTTCATCTGTTCTCTTCTGACTAGAAATATCATAGCAAAATCATGGCCTTCCACTAGCAAAAGCTACCTAGTTGTTTATGAGAAAAACAAATTTTGTTTTGAAGCTCTTTGAAAATCTCCAAAGGAGACCCCACAACTGCTCTAGGCAGCCTGTTCCAGAGCCCTTTCTTCCTCACAGGAAAGAAGTTCTTCCTCATATGGAGATTAAACTTCCTGTGCTTCAACTTGTGGCAATTACCCCTCGTCCTGTCACCGGTCACCACGGAGAAGAGCCTGGCCCCATCCTCCCTACATTCTCCCCTCAGGTACTTGAACATGTTGATCAGATCCCTTCTCAGCCTTCTCTTCTCCAGGCTAAATAGGCCCAGCTCACTTAGTCTTTCCTAAAACACTAGGTGGTCCAGGCCCTTAATCATCTTTGTTGCTCTACTCTGGACCCTCTCCAGCAGTTTCCCATCTCTGTTGTCCTGGGGAGCCCAGAACTGCCCCCAATACTCCAGGTGCGGCCTCACCAGAGCTGAGCAGAGGGGCAGGATCCC
>JAUBNY010000689.1:323111-333817 GCA_032275445.1 Crypturellus soui | reverse complement strand
CCCTTCTCAGCCTTCTCTTCTCCAGGCTAAATAGGCCCAGCTCACTTAGTCTTTCCTAAAACACGAGGTGGTCCAGGCCCTTAATCATCTTTGTTGCTCTACTCAGGACCCTCTCCAGCAGTTTCCCATCCCTGTTGTCCTGGGGAGCCCGGCACTGCCCCCAATACTCCAGGTGCGGCCTCACCAGAGCTGAGCAGAGGGGCAGGATCCCCTCCTCGCCCTGCTGGCAACGCTCCTCCTGGGGCAGCCAGCATCCCAGTGGCCTTCTTGGCCACGAGGGCACACTGCTGCCTCACGGCTGACATCACCCAGAACTCCCAAATCCCTCAAAAAATGCATATACACTGTTTACAGATCTGTATTAACTTTTTTTGTTATGTTCTTAAAACATGGTAATGGAGTGATTGTTTTGGGGAAACAGAGACTAACTAATATGCTGGAGTATAATGTTTGACTTTTTTCACTTTTGGAGAACATGCAATTAAAAAGTTTCAAAATGTTTAATTTGTGATGCATGTACAGATTTTTTAACTTGCAATATGAAGAAATTTTCAGCAAACTTTCCCCTCCTCAAAACCCTATAAAAGTTTTTACTGACATCTTTTGCTTTCTCGTATGCTATGACATTAATCTATGGAATTATGTCATTATAAAGGTACAGGTAATGTGCCTTAATGCTGTATTTAATGAAGGAATGAACTAGCAGAGATTAAAGCATTAGCAAATGTAGCTGTTGACTGTCAGTATGATTAAAGCTAATCTTTTTTTTTTCGTAGCGTTAAGAGGATGGTCTGATGATATGACATTAAGAAGAGGTAACCAATGCTCAGTTTTTAACCTTTTGTTTTAGTTTTAATGGTATGAGAACGAGATTCTCCCAGTGAAAAGGGATCAGTGGAAAAGGAATATCTTTTGGAGAGAAACACAGTTTTTCTTAACACTGACACCTTATTTAATTCCATCTTCAGTGCATCTGGTCCAAAGCAGAAGCCAAGGCTGAAATAATTCCAGAATTAACTAGAACAAAGACTAGAAAAGAGGATAAATTGGTGTGATTCTTCCACTGCAGCAACAAAAATAATCTATGACAAGGTGAGTGAATGCTTAGTACACTTAATGAGTTATAGGATAATTAGAACTCACCTAATACCGGAAAAACTTAGCAGGTCAGTTTGGTACTGGATTGCCCAATCTGACGCTTTTATCGGTAATCTAACTTTCATGTAGTGCTAAAATAATTTCTACTCCATCTCTTTTGCTTACCTGGCAACTGTAAAGTTCCTCTGGAATATTTTTGCCCCATGTGCATGGCTGGACATATTTGTGATGCCTCGCAGCATTCTGGAAGGTTTACTGTCAAGAAAGAAGAAAATTTTACTTTTTTATTTTTTCTTGTATTTTAAAGTGATTTTATTGCATGTTAGTTTATTTGCCATGGTGCAGATCTTGTAATTACATTAGCTGTTTAGGGTGCTAGAGGGATTCTTTTAGGTGCAGAGATTCTCGAGCACAAAATACACAAAATACACAAAATACACAAAATACTGATTTGTGTACACAAAAGTATTTGTGCACAAAATACTGTGATACTCGAGCACATCACCAGTGAGGCTGAAATGGCTTCCTAACTGGTGGAACTAAGACTAAAAAGTCATCTACCAGGGCCTGAACTAGAGGTCAATACTTGTAATGTGGATGCAAGATACTCCATAACCTCTCTATGTATGCACGGTGTCTACAGTTGGCACTATATGTGAGTGTTATAGCTGCTTCAGGCATGTTGTGGGCTTGTGATCTTAGATCCATAACCGCACAAATTAAACGTTGATTCCTCATTCTTTACTTTACACAAGTTTTTACCATAGAAGCATACATTAGCTGCTAATGCTGCAGTTATTAGTGCTGCCTGCTAATATGCTGCATAGTTATTAATGTTTAAACCCAAGAGAAAACATAGAATCTTCCGGAAAACTCCTCCCAAGAAGACAATCCTACAGATGCAAACAAAAGTACTGATCTACTCTTTTAAACTATAGACTTCCTGGGTAATTAATATCCATATTTCAAACAGCAAAAAGGAAAATCAGCACGTACAAAAGAGTACGACGTGTTTATCAGTGAGGCCTCTTTGTAAATGATGATGTGCAATTGAATCCACAATATAAATTAATCAGCACAACAATCAAAACCCGTGATACCAGACACAGAAACTGCTTAAAGGAGGTAGTTAAAGAGGTCTGATTCTTTTTTTTTTTTTGCCTAATGCAGTCTAGTAAGTCTGTTAATCTAGTGATGTTAGTGATGATAGAAGAAGTCTAGATGGAAAAGAACAAAATCCTGTGACTGCACTTCAGGATGCGTATATTTAGACTCAGATAAAGTGGATGTGTTGTATAACTTCGACTGCAAGAGATGTGACAAAAAGCCTATGCAATGAGGCATGCTGTATGTCTGTCTATTATCAGTCTCTCATTTTTATGGGCTGAACTGATTTACAGAGTTCAAGCTTCTATCATTTATGAGTAGAATGGGTATGAGATGAACTATGCTGACAACACTTCTTCTTAATAGATGATAAAGATGGGTGAATAGAGTACAATGTTGCCTAGTAAAATAATAACTCTGTCAGATGGAGTTAATTAGCTATCTTTATGATACAGGTAAATGGTTCTCAGGAAAATTTTCTCTGTGTTTCAAGGAAATAATCTCAGGTAAATATGTACTTTTTCTATTGTTTTTGTATACAAAAGACAACCAAATAGGTTAGACAGCTGTAAATAGCTCTTCAAAAGTCCTCAGTGTTCTTTGGAAGTATTCAGTCTAACTTTAAAGAATAAAAATCTTGAAATTAAACTCCAACCTGAGGTCATGCCATGCCACAAGAAATGTAATTTGAACACCAAAGTAGCGTCTTTACAAGCTGACTGGGAGCCAGTTTTGTGCAGCTTTGGTATTGCTGCACAAATTTGAAAAGCATTTCTTACTATCTTTCTTTCTTAATCTCTCACTTGCAGATGGAATTGAAAAGTAAACAGAATAAAGATAATAATAATGTCTTCAGGAAGAAATGATAGGCAGGGCAGTGTTTGAAAAAGAAGGAAGGTGGAAATGAAAAGGGAAGGAAAGGCTATGTTAATTGTCACCTGATCATTAATAGCTTTTGCAGATATAATCACATCTCCGAGTTATGAATGCAGAGGAGTATAAATAATCCTAATCTCATTTTTTGCTCTTTTCTCTGACCCTCAGTTTTCATTATTATTATTTTTGAACTGAATATTACTTACCTATCTCTGCTACCTAAGTTGTAGCCTTTGAATAGGGATGCTTAGCACAGTAAAGGGAATGACATGGCTGTCAGCAGAAACTGGAAATAGCACAGCCTCTAAGTTTGTAAAAACCTTCTGACTTGTCCTGAATTGCACGAGGGGGAAGCAAAAAGATCTTGATGGGGGCCCCCAGAGGATAAAACAGAGATTTTGCACATGAGACAATAAAAGAAGGAATAAAGGCAATTAACATCCCACAAGAACAAACTTCTCACATGGCATTATCATCAGAAGTTACTGATACATGTTTATGAATGAACACCTGAATATCATCCATTGCAGACAGAAATTCATAAGCAGTGAAGCAAATGTTTACATATTTTATAGAAATTACTAAAATAAAATTATCAAAATAAAATCTCTGGTAGAAGGATTTTCTGCATGTCTGTATTTCCATATTATCCTATGCTACACTTCTATGAGAAGCTTTTTCTGTAAAAACTGCTAAACAGTTCATATGCATCACTGACTTTACCATCTGAAAGCTGAATGAGGTAGGCAAATACTAATCTAATTTTCAGGTTTGGAAATAGAGAAGCTAAGTGCCGCTCTCAATGTCAAACTGTAAGTCTTCATAGCAGTGTAAAGAAATAATTTCTGACTTCAGTTTCTCTGTTCTTTAAATTTCAAACTGCTAGCCATCTTTTGCCTATCAGCTGTTTACCAATGACTAGAAGAACCATTAAGGTTTTCATTTGATTAACAATTTATTAACAGATAGATTTATTTTCAGATCTCTGAAGTCCAGAATTTGCCATAGCAGAATAACTTTTAGTAAAGATTGAGGAGAGTTTTCTTCATACTGGATGCTAGAGTAGTTAGTATCTGTAGTGATTGGTGGTACATTCATGATTTAGTCTGTAACAGTCGCAGCTGCAACTCTTGCATATATAAATTCAACTGAACTTAATAGCTCATCCATTGAAAATAATAAAAGCATATCATAACGTAAGTCATATGGACATACATCCAAGTATGTCCAAGCAAAACAGCTTTGCAGCCTTTCCTAGTTCTTTTTTTTTTTTTTTTCTGCTGCCTCTGCTCTGCTATGGCACCACAAACCTAACTGATCTATTTTAAAGCTCTACATGTGCTGCAATGCTCCTGGTATGGATTTTCTAAAAAAATTATGGTAAAAAGTCATCAGTTTTGTGTCTTTATTCTTAAGTTCTTTTTATCTAAACATTTAACTCCTGGTATTACTGCAGTCAGCAAACCCAAGTGCCTCTCCTCTCTATCTTCAGTCTGGTGCTGACTTGCTGACACTAAGCAGTCAGCAGCTCTTTTATACCTTGATTTACACCGGGTGTTGTGCTATCATTTTTGCTTATCAGGAGCCTGGAGACTTTCACTGTAGAAGGGTGAAAATCAGTTTTGTAGAACTTCACTTAAGTTTGGAGTAAATCTGTTGATTTCAGAGTAATATTTCTGTGTTATATCTCTGTAAGCAAGAAAGAATCTGGCTTCCAAAACTCAGTAAAACCTGCTCTTAAACTTAAAACTTTTTAAAAGAAATTCTTTTCCAAGGGATGATTATTACCATGTTAACAATGGATGAAGCTGTACATCTCTGGTGCAAGGTTACAGTGGAGAAGTCATCAGCCCAACAACATTCCTGGGTCATTTTGATTTGAAATAGTGTGGAAGACAAATCTTTCCATTAACGTGAAATTGTCCTTAAGAATATTGATGGGAAGGTTTTCTGGCTTCTCAAGAAACACAGATGGGAAAATAATGGAGCTGAGTAAATGGGGTTTGAGTTTGAGCTTATAATAAAACATAAAATCCATTCATCCAGTTTCAGGGTTAATTGCAGGGCGTTAGCATAGCTCTAAAGCTAATGGGCCAAATTCTTCTCTAATATGAGAAGAACGAAATTTGAAAGAATCTGAATGGTAGTTGTCTGAACATCTGTTTGAGACTGGAGACTAATGCCAAATAAATAACATGGATAAAAATTGTGTGTATTTGAGGGGGAGAAAAAAAAAGACAGAAAAAATAAGTAGGAATTTATTTTGAACCTATGCTGGGGTAACAGGATGTCTTTCCCTCCCCACGCTATCAGTTCAGTAATTTCCTTCATAGTAAATTGACTCTTCACCCCCACACCACCTATAGTGTAGCACAAATTTAAAGCTGTGGTAACAAATTGCCTAATATTTTCTTGTGTGCTATACTATGGACTGAGTGATGAGTGTGCTCTTTGTATTGTATGAACAAATGAGGAAAGACAGAACTTACCCCAAGAACCTTGCAAGGTAGATCAAATACAAGCAAAACAGCTCAGACATGTTAAAATAATAATAATAATAATAATAATAAAAATAATAATAATAATAATAATAATAATGATGATGATGATGACAACACAGACCAACTTGGTGAGGAAATCTTGGAGTCTTTATAGAGGTTAAATTGAAAAAGCTTTGCAGAGGGGAATGTACTTTAGGAAAGGATCTGAAAGAGATTCACAAACTAGATAATACAGCAGAGAGAGAGTTGGTAGACAGGTCTGCAGGGACATGATCCAGCACTGCAGTGGTTATTGGATTGAATCCATGAAGTTTAGGAGGTTTAGGCATTGCGGTGGGTCAACAAAGAAGAGGCCATAATGCAGAAGCCTGTGAAGAGGCAATGTCAGAGATGCCAAAAGGGACATTGTGCTGTAGGAAATGTAGGAGAAAAACAATGATGAGGGAATTAGGGGATAATTCATAAGGTTATTCTAGAGGTCTTAAAAGGCAGTTAAATAGGGCTGCAATACCAAGGGTGACCTCTTGGCTCCTGATTTTCTTTCTGTGAACATGATACATATCAAATGGAAACAAAAATGACAAAACGGTATTTGGTATTTTAAAAAAACCCTTTCATCAACCTTTCCTCTGTCGTATATTTTTAAGCACTCAGCAATGAAGCTAAATGGAATATTAAGGTTCATCCCACTGTACATTTTTTAATCTTTTTTTTTTTCTAGGCTGTGTTAGTATAAAACTGTCCAAAAGCCATTTGCTAATCATCCGTTAATAACCTTGTGACATCACTAAAACGAAGCCTTTTCAGCCTTTTCAGCAACACTGTTTTTTTTTAAAATGTCAAAAAGATCTTTGCTGCCTTGTGCTTAAATAACATTCTTTATTCAAGCTGCTTAAATTTAATCAGATAAATTTCTCATTCCCATTTAATTTTGAGGCTTCAGAAATTGACCATTAGTACAAGATTTGATAGCAAAGGCTAACACATAACTACTGCTAGGTATTATTCATAATAATAGTTTGTTTAAAGAAATGAGATCAGCCTTCTTCAGAAAATGAACTTATATCCACAGTCAAGCCAGCTGTCCAGGCACTATTCAGTATTGACTAAAATGAAAAACAACTTGACAGAATAATCTGAAAAGAAAGCCGTCTTGCAGCCATCTTTTAGGGGATAGTGTGTATTCCCAGCATGGGAGAATGGGAGACAGATCTGCATCACTAACTAATTTAATAGGAATTTATGCACCCTTCTCATCACCTCAAAATTTCAGGAAAATGAACTGCCAAAATCAACTGGCAAGGGATTTATGGTCCCACTGTGGACTAGAGCTGCTGGTTAGCCCTAGTCCAGCCCTATGTCATTGTGCTAACATTGGACTATTTATTGCTATTTTCCTTCTTTTTTCAAAATATTGTTTTTTTTTTTTTGCTATAGGTAAAAGTAAATAACCCAGCTTTGTTTGACAGTAGAAAAGGCAGTATAAGTAAGGTTTATAACAGCCAGAGTCAGACTGAAATAAGCACTTAATTTCAGACTTAAGTCTGCTATGGTATATAGGCAGGTACGGGTAACTGGGTGCCTTGGATAGTCTGGGTTTGATAACAGAGATATTTTGACACTGTTCTATACTGTTGCCAAGAGGACAAAGAACATAAGTCCTGCAGTGGGTGTATGGTGCGTTGTTACCTCCTTTTCCGTTTTGAAACTTGAGGTTGAGAAGAAATTCTCACGCATGGCTGTGTCGGCACACTTTGCAAGACCGTCCACAGACACGTTTTGTATTGGTTTGGCACTTCCTTTGCCAGTGATTTAGATTTCAGATTTACTGGCCTCAGCTGCTGCTTTTCTTTCCACAGTTAAAATCAGAGGAAGCTACAGAGCAGCCTGAACCCAATTCCAGTAGCTAATCGTGGCTGCCGCTACTTTGTCATTACAGGCCTGAGAGCAAGAATGCTGTTCTTGCTTTAAAAATGACACAGGCTTTAGATTTAGTAAAGCCCCAGAAATATTGCTGAATCTTTTCCTCTCTTATTAATATAGAGATAGCAAAATAAAGTGAAACATGGGAATTAGATCTTCTCTGTAGGGCTTGATACTGTCTGTAGCTCTTTGCCTGTCTGCAGAAGGCTTTCACGATATCTTGTCCCCTGTCCTAATTGTTAGCTGAATAGGGACGAAACTTGGTTGAGAGGATTCATTTAGAGTAAAAATCTGGATGCTTTGTATCCTTCCTTAAATAGTAATTTGAGCTGCAATATCCTTTTCCTGTCCTTGTGATCTCCTCTCCTCTCTTCACTCATTATACCTTGTGGATCAGGAATGGTTCATACTAAATCCCTATAAATAGCATTTAGAGGCCTATCATTTTAAGGAAGGCACTGGAGATTTTCTGTACATGGGGAGCTGTTAACCAGAAAACCTCTCTGCCATGCTCTGTGTGAGCTGAGATTAGAGTATTCATGACTCCAAATGAGCAAGAATTGCCTGGCATCTCTTCCATCATGAGCAAAGATAGGTAAACAGGGACCATATGAAAATGTTGGCTAACAGTACACCAAAGACAGTTCAAATACTCTGCAGATGGAGTTGTATATCATCCAAATCCTCTGCCGAGTGCCCAAGAACATAACAAACCTACTATGCATAAACTGGCAAAGATCAACACTCTGCTTTGATTTAGGTAAATGAATCTCATCTCTCTTTCCTCATGCCCAGTGGGAAGAGACACAGCTAAAATTTTGCTTTTCTCATAACTGGTCTCAATTTCCTTGAGTTTTCTTTAAAAAAATACTATTATATTCAATCTTCTGAAGAAAAAAAGCATTTGAGACAGGAAAATGGCCAGGTTATATTTAGCATATTTTTTTCTTCCCCAATAATGTCATATTTTAATAAAAACAGTTCCTTTTGTCTGAATTCTTTTAATTGTCTGCTGAATTTCTAATCCTGTTTTTTTTCCCCCCATTATTGCCATGGAAAAGACAGTGATGATTCTAACTCATCAGCCAAATAAAAACATGTTAGCAAGATGTACTCAAACATGAATTACCTTAGCAATGTCAATGCATAACAGTAATAGAGTGGTGGACAGAGATGAATGATGAAGACAGATGGTTGCAGGCAGAGATGTGAGAAAGATGATTTCAGGTATGAGTATCCATAGAAATAAAAATAGGAGTTAGCTAAAAAGATGTGAAAGGGATATAAGGTGGCAAAGTAAAGACTAAAGAGGTGTATTTTAAAGGCTGAGGAGCTAGTAGAATATCAAGAGATTTAAAAATTTCATTTGAGAAACATGAAGAAAAATAGGATTTGTAGAAACATTCCCTTGGCTTGTAAAGGTAAAATATTAGGTAAAGATTAGTGCTAGGGATAGACTAGTGCAATAAACAAGAAAACCTCTTTAAACAACAGAAGACCTCAAAGAATATACGCAAAAAGTAAACCACTAACTCTTTGCTCGCGTGATCAAAATATTTCCTTCTCAATACACTTCTAAGATGAAACATGGGGTGTTTGTTCTTTTCCATTTGAAGAGCAGAACACAATAAAAAGCTCAATTTAATACCTCTCTAATTTTAGTAATTTGAAACACTAGTTGTGCTCAGATGGTATTGAGGAATAGGCAGCAAGCATAGTTTGAGGATACAGACAAAATACAAACCTGACAGATTCCTACAAGCAAATAGTAGACAAGGCATACAGATCAAAAGGACCAACAAAACATCTCTTTCTCAGTTGTATACACAAACTGAATTCAGCTTTTTTTATAAAAGCCTCTCTGGGCTTCTTCAAAATAATTTTTAGGTTATTTACTTCCCATATTTGATATACCTTCAACATTAGTCCCCACTTAATATAATAGTCATTTCAGGTTGAAAAACAGAATCTGTCCTTTAATGACTTTGAATTTTGTGTACTCAATAAACCTAAGGCGGAGATTGATTGTACAGACATACCTGTAATCTTTTACTGAAGAAGAAATAATATCCTCTTCATGATGGCAGAGGCAAGTAATTCAAGGAATTTGAATGCTGTTATGGAAATGGAAGAGAAATGTCAAGATATGTTAATAGAATATATCTTTAAAAATGCATCTGACTTCTGTGAGCCTGTATACCAATCTTATCTACTATCCTTAGCAATTCCAGACTCAGTAGAATAGACACAAGATAACCATTTAAGAAAGTCATTCCTTTGAATCTAACATGGCTTTCATCATCCAAACTGAAATCATCATACCTTGTAAATTCATTGGGAAGAAATACTAATTTTCCTATCATATATTTAACACAACAGATTTTCCGACAGATATATACAAACAGTTGCTATTTTCCTACTGTATCTGATATCTTTCTAAATTGTAGCAACTGTGCTATAGTTAATAATTCAGCGATGTTATCATATTAAATATGTTTTTAAAACCAATTATAACTTTCTGATAATAGAGGAAAAGGTAACTCTGGGTTAAATGCAAAACTTTCAACAACATTCTTGCAATTTTGTGATGAGCATGGTGAAAACCCCACCTGTAACGGACTGAAAATAGAAAGGGCTGGATAAAACTGTTCTTTCTGTCTGTTCTCTCAGCAGTAAGTGTTTTTCTGCTGAACAAAGACCCATGCAGCTTAATAGCAAACCTTATGCTGTGATATCCGAAAAAAGCCCTGGCTATCTCTAAAGGGATTTCCATGCCTTTGCCTTTGCTTTTGCCTCTAGTAACTGAAGCAGTTTCACAGTTTTTGATAACTAAATATAGAGGATTGCATGAAGGAAAAAAAATCTAAAAGTTTTTCTTGAACTAGAGACAAGATTAATAAAAGTAAAATCCATGGAATTAAGAGCCTCAGTGCTTTCTGAAATCTCACAACAATTATCATTTGTGAAAATTTAAGCACCTTAAAAAGCAGTTTCAAGCATTTTTTAGTACATTTACGGTGGACACAAGGCAAACTCTCAGCAGCAGTAAACTGGATGGTGATGGCAATGGTGACCACAAGTACCTGAGGGGTGACTGTAGGGAGGATGGGGCCAGGCTCCTCTCTGTGGTGACCAGTGACAGGACGAGGGGTAACGGGTGTAAGTTGAAACACAGGAAGTTCCATCTCTGTGTAAGGAAGA
>JAUBNY010000689.1:312712-323001 GCA_032275445.1 Crypturellus soui | reverse complement strand
AATAAATAAATAAATAAATGTAAAAGTAAAAGCTGATTTGAATCATTCAGTTCAGGCCACGGCTAGTCCTAAGAGAACTTTTTTATTTTCTGAAAAAAAAAAAAACTCAGGAAGTGAGTTTCAAGCATTTCATAAATTAAATAAAATTCAGAGATTTAGCACTATGATCCTGCTATGCTACTTAGCACCAGATACCATCTGGTTAATATAAAATTTAAGAAAGAATTGAAAACTGTCTGGTGAATACTACTGTAGGCGAAAAATAATTAAATGGTGTAAATTTTGTTTTCTGCCTTTCCAGAAACATGTGATCTCTGTGTAGTAGATGAAAAAAGAGGTTTCCAAAGAAAAACTTTTAAAGGAAGCCAGTTCTGCTGGTTGTTGGAAATCCTCGGTGCAGGTTTTTGTGTCAACCTGTGTTCCTCCAGTTTAGTGCCTGAGATACGAGAGAGGTGGGATGGAGGTTTCTAGTTAATGAGAAAGTATTAAGAAATCTGATTTGGAGTAGAATTTGGAGGTCTGAAAGAAAAGTATCTTTGCATAGGTAAACAAGCCTTATTTTCTGATAAATATATATGCACAGACCCTCATGTTGAAGCAACTCTAAGGCTGCCACTGCAGGTGCAAAGTGACTCTGCATGTGCAGAGCAGAAGCAAGCCAGTCCCTCCTAGGAAACCCCGGCAGACAGTTAATGTACACTTAAGCCAATAGTTAAAAAAGCATGAAAATCTGAAAAATACTAATTCTAGTATTCTAATTCTAATCTTAAAAACTCTAGGATGTTGCTGCTCATGCATACATTGAGATTTATTTCGAACTTCTTCAACAGCTTCATCAATGTATAGATATTAAGATTTTCATAGCACTGATAAACAGGTCATCATTATGTCAATCAGTTTTTCTTGCTCCATGATTGTAGGGTACAAGAACATCTACATTTCATTTTTTTAAATATTCTTATGTTTTCCGTGAGTCCCATCATGGAAATGACTGATCCATTTTGGCTGATTTATTCCTGAAAAATTCTTCCTAGCTAAATAAGTTAATGTATCTGGAAAATTAGCATTCTAGGGAGAAGTGTCAGATCACCTTATTATATTGCTGAGCTTGTTTATCAGTAATACCATTATTTAAGCCAGGTTAGGCCTGAAGTAAAGAGATAATACACCATTTACTTCCCTCCAATTACTTTCCTTCAGAAGATTTACTACCAGTACTTCCTCTGTTTCATTGATCTGGCATCAGATAGTCAGAAAGTTTAAGATAAGACTTTTTGATAAGTTTTCAATGTTTTTCACATAGTTAATGAATGGTGCAACATCAGAATAATTTTATAAAGGGGTTTGGAGGGATGAATGTAATTCAATTTTGTATGGAGAGAAGAGTCTTATTTTGAGAGCATATCTCCTCCCAAGCCCCTCAAAATTTGTCCTCTTTTTATGTAACATGTGAGGAAATTTGTCAAGACCGATCTCTCATATCTTCATATAGATAGAAAAAATTATGTAAGCCTGGATAGCATTTCCTTCTTTCTCATTATGGACTTAGCACATTAGGAACCTCATCTTCCAGGGTTCTGAAGGAACACTTATGTTCTTCATCTAGTATTAGAAAGACGTATATCATTCCGGATTCAGTTACTGATCCATGATCTGCAAAGCTGCTGAGTAAACCGCTGCAGTTACGTGCAAGCTTACTACGCACTGCAGGGCTTTGATAAGTTGTGATCCTGGAAGGCGCTGCTGAATTGGACCGATTGGAAGGCAAGTGGCCATTTTTAGAAATGAATGTTCTGGCTGGAATCCAGGCAGCACAAAGATAAACGAACAGAATGAAGAGCGGGAGGAAATACTCTGCCGAGTAAATATATAGCTGATGTGCCCTGTGTTGATGTTGGAGTTCGTCTTTGGCATGCAGCCAAGGAAGGGGAACATGAACCCTCTAGTTGCTAGTTGAATAATATAATTATAAAGAAGTTGAGTATTGTTTTCTATAAAAATACTGAAACTGTAAAAGATGAGAGAATCCGTTAGAAACATCAGTATTTTTCCTGTGTATTTTCTGCAGTATTTCACAGTTTTACATGTTTTTTGTAAGGGTCATAGTCAAATTTATAACAAATTGCACTCCCTGATACTTTCAGTTAAAAATTTGTGACAGATATATGTTCCAATTTTTCTAGCAAAGGGTTTTCCTTCATAGCAGACAACAGTACATCATTATAGAAAGCAAGAGGCATGCGAGAGTAATGACTATTCAAAGGAAAAGAAAACTGCAGAGGAATTCTTGCACAACATTTGTAGTCTTAAGTTTCTCATATTTTTTTTAATTTCAAATAATCGTGTCTGTTTTAACGCACTAAATATATAGTCTAACCAAATAGTGCCAAAGTTTTTACAAAAGAAAATAGTAGAGAAGAATTTCTTTCCTTAGACAAAGATGGAATGAGATGTCAGACAGTATTGCCATTCATAGATAGAGTTAATTCTCCTAGATATCTAGAAATTTACCATATCATCTGGCCTACTCAGTCCCATGACAGAACTCCCACAAACCTAAACAGAACTAGGAGCACCAAGAAATATCTCTGGGTAATTTAGATTTTAAAAACACTTAATGGATTAGTCTTTGATTCAGTAAAACTCCCATCAGCTTCAGTGGGATTCATAGATCTATCCTGTGCCTTGGGTATACATTTTTATAAAGCCTTCTCAGTAATTTTGGGCTAGAATATATGGATCACTTTTTCATGAACTCATTATTGCGCTCCAGTATCTAACCTGTAGGTTAAAGTATTTTAGATTGAGAATAACCTACTTGTGGTAGTCAGTGGAATTTTTTTTTTTAATTTTAGCTAAAATTGAGTTCTTTCCCATTATTCTCGTTAGCCAGATCTGACGTGGTGCAGGCTAGACCAGATCTTATGACTCCAGCAAGCAAACTTCCCAATTCTTGCATCTCACTGCTGGCAGGTGATCTTCATTGGCTGGTAATGCTTGTTTAGCAATAATGAAGTTCCTATTTCCCAGAGTGATGTTTTCTCACTTTGTGTTTATAGTCTAGTTCTGAAGAATTGCTAGACTGGATATAAATTACATCAATCCAGAAGTGTTTGCCACATAGAAAATAAGTTAACTTTAGTTAGTATAAAGCATATGAAAGTTAAGGCTGGTTTGTGTTAATCCAAATGCATTGGGAGTAGTCTTCACAGAAAGTCATTCAGTAACCTAGAGTGGGATGGATATTGTATAAAGATTTTGGCTGATGGTCAGAAATGTTTCCCACATGATGGTCTTACCAGTTGATCCTCATAATATGACTGCCAATAATCAGCTGATGTCACTTTATCTGGCAATTCAGTCTTACTCTATATCTTTGGTAGTGTTACACATCAGCTGGTAATTGAGAGAAAGTGAGAAACTGACTGCTAACATCAAAATACAGCTAGAGCTATTCCCTATAGAAAAATCTTAATTGTGCAAGGTGACTGAAATGTATAGATTGCTCTTAACAGTTCTCCAGGGTGCTACAACTGCTGGGAAGTTTGGATATGATAAAATAAGGAGTAGGGAATTGTAACTTAAGCAGTTTTCAGCTAAGAAAGATTTTATAGGAAAAAATAGTATGAGATTATTGTGTTCCATAGAGAAAACTAAGACTGTAAAAGAAGATTAAGAGAAAAATATTCCTCTGTGCGATGTAAAATAGATTACATGATTAAGGCAGAGAAAGAAGATTGTTTTGAGTAGCAGCACATAGATCTATAGAAATCTTTTGCAGGAATACTATTAGACACATTAAAATTCTTTCAGAAGATGTCTGGCAAAAATACTATAAAAATCTCACCTACTGTCTGATATAGAAAAACATAATATAACTCCATATTTCAAAGTAAAATGGAGGCAAGTCCTGTTGATAATTTGAGAATGTCATGAGAAAAAAGAACATAAGAATGTAACAAAATCGAAATTCAGTAAAAGTTGTCTGGAAAAAATTTTCCCCCTTGTTTAGAATATGATTTAGGAAATGAGAAAATAGCTGAAGATTTAGGCAACTCCATATGATTGTTATTTATCAAAATTGAAAATTAGTCCATTTTTTCATGGAAATAACTGCCCATTTTCATCATCAGACAGTCCAGCAAGATATTGCTGTTCATCAATTGGCAACCACAGTTTGGAATTTTCCTCCTGATGAACCCACAGGAAGTATAAAGAATGAAATAATATAGTATATGCTATTACAAAAGTGACTGATGATAACTTGTGGGATGGTACTATGTGTTTTGGATAATTTTGCTAATCTATGTGATGGGACGTGACATTAAACTTCTTCAAGCCATTCCATAAATAGTTGAAAATGTGAAATGGCTGTGAAATGTGAAACTGATATGAGATCTTAAAGAAATTGTGATATTTTTGCTGTGTGTGTGTTGTGAGCAAACATTTGGAGTCTTAAATGGAAAATGGATGATGCTTGAAATCATTAGCGATTTTCAGGTATTGCTTGAAAAAAACTCTTCAAAAATGAAAACCAGTAAAAGGATATACCTACTAGGGAATGAAAAATAAGTCAGTTGTGCTTTAGCAGATTCAGAACATCAAAGTGAGAGGAATAAAATTACTAGAAATAATCATCATGGTTAAGGTAAAGGAGGGGATCTAGAGACATCAAACAAAACACAAAGAGAGCGGCACTACGGATAGCTTCTGAAAAGATAGAGATATTCCCATCAAAATCCAAAGAGCACTTCACATATGTTTAAAGCACAATTAAAAAGGATGTTGTGCACTAGTTTGGGAGCACGTTAAGAAGGATCAGATAAACTGTAAATAAAATTGCCATATTCTATTTTCAGATATAGCTGTAAGGTTATAAATGCAAGTACTGTGATAGAAAACATTCTCACAGGCATACTCGTTAAAAATTAACAACTTACTGGAGAACAAAACAAAACAAAACAAAATTTTATTATTAATCTGTTATATTTTACTTTTTCACTGCAAATGTCCATAGTGGCTACCAGGAATAGTACTTGGTGAACCATCTTGCTGAAAAAAAAAAAGGAACTGGGTGAAGAATAGGAGGGGTGGGAGATGGGAAAGTGAACAATTCAGAAGAAAGAAACAAAAGAAACAGAATTGATGAATGAAAAAGAGAATATAATGATGAAAGGAATAAAATGGGGCAAAATGAGAATTACTATTGTCCAAACAACTCCTCTTAAGATATAGAAATCATCCTTCCATACTATAACATCAGAAAAAGTTCTCCTGGTTCATGTGGGGGTCATATATCATATTGGAATGATCACAGACATAAGAATGAATTAAACAAGTATTCTGTGTGCATTCATCTTTTTTAACACCTTAGTAGTGTTTAAGAAAAAAAACTATATTTTAAAAGTCTATATATTAAACCAAACAGATTTGAAGCCCTAGATTTTCAGTTAATTCCCTCTGATTTCAAGTGTTACATACCCTCTGTTGCTTACTCTGTGACAGATAACTTAAAAAATCAGTTTCTTTACAGCAGTATAAGTGAATATTACTGAGTCTAGCTTGGCTAATATAGCTTGTATAGCTCAAGACTGTAACCCCTTCCATGACATTTGCTTAATATATCAAGGTGACATACACTTGAAGCCTTGCTTTCCCAATATGCTTACATCTTTATTTAACTTTCTGTCTGTGATTAATGGAATTGGCTGTTTCTGCTTTGCTGTAATGGATGGCTATGTTGGAGCAATACACAACTTAGCAATGACATCTCATTCCATTGAGAGATTATAACAAAAATACCCAGATGAAGCAGAGCTGACAAATGTATTTTTTCTCAATACTTTTTTTCCTCCCTTTCTCTTTGACGTCTTTTTATAGCCTAAATGGCTTTCGCTGTAAAATCTCAGTGGTAACACTTCTCCTTGAAATTTCACTCCAGCCCACCATAGGGATTACGTTGCCCCAAGAAGTGAGGAGTATGTGTTGGTACATTCTGCAGTTGTATGCCAAAGTGTGCATTCAAATGTGAAACTCCTACTTTTTGAAGGTAATTGTGCACTTCAAAGGAAGGAAAGATAAGTAAGTATGTCATATCCCATGGTTACTAAAATGTTAAAGCTTTTTTTTTTCCCCCTGTAATGAAAAAATTATTGAAATTCTTTTGCCTACATGTATCAAGCATTACACAGAGATAACATAACTTACATCTGTAGATTTATAACTATTTGTTGTAGTGAACCAATTCATGTAGCTGAGTATGTATTGAGAAGACCATGTTGACAGGACAGATGTCTAAATAATTTAACAATTATCATAAATGCTTTTATTTAAAACAGCTAACACATTTTACAGATATGCTAGTCAAGGTTGAATCTTGTGATTCTTTATTTTTTATTTATGAACATGTACCTTTTCTGATGGTTTAAAATAAGGTATTTGTACAAAGCTTATCTAATTGTGTAACTATTCCAATCATCTCACCTTGAAAAGCATACAATAATTTTAGAACAAATATGGTAAAAGGTGACAAGAAAGAACATGGTTGTCTTATATAACTTGAATACCTTGTATTCAAGAATATCCTAAATAATATTTAGAAAAGAGATAATTATTTGAAAAAGCAGTCTGTGCTTCTTAATAGGTATAGAGAAGGTGACTAGGGAATAATAATTTTACTTTTCTCATAGGAATGGGCTCAGTGGGCTCCCAAGGAAATTACGAGCAGTAGATTTAAAATAAACAAAAGGAAATACTTTTCCACATAGCACATAATTGAAAAGGGAAGTAAATTGTCAAAGGAACTGCAAAAAGCAAAACTGCAAACTATTTCAGATATGTATTTGTAAGCTTCATGAAAAAGAAATCCTTTGGCAGCTATAAATGTGAAAATCTTAGATACAGCCTCTAGAACAGGCGGTCCCTAAACTGGTGATTTGTGACAATTAAAAGAGAAATGGAAATATCAGAAGGAATATTATTTCCTATGCATTCATTTTTGGTTGTCACTGGAGAAAACATACCTATCCAGATTAAACCCTATTCTGACTCTATGTGGTCTCATAATTATGAATGTTGTCTCTTTAATCAACCTTGTATTATCTGTTATACCTGCCTTTCATATCTTCTATTAGTTGAAAGATTTTTAGCAAAGTTTGGTTTTTTTAATCAATCTCAAATTTGATCATATTATTCATCCTGCGCAATGACCACAGTATCTGCATTATCAAACCTTTAGAGAGTGTGATCTGAAAAAAAATGTATATCTTACATCATAATGTTGTCTTATTTGTATAAAGTAAGTGACTCTGAACTGATTTTGGACCTCTATATATAGAGCAAAACCTATAATAATAATTTCATATTTTCTTCAGTAGAAATTTCTGTTAGACTGTCAGAACTGGTTTTGACTATATTGATATAGACCTATTTTTCCCTCAGAATTTCTTATAAATCTAATGCTTTATGAGAATAATATTTGTTATTTTGCTCATTGTCAGCATCCTTCACAAATGCTTGTGTTATTCTAAAATACTTTGGAAGACAAACCTTGAAGTTCACTCGGTATTGATTATTGCTGACATGAATGCTACGTTAACATCAAAATTTTACAAGATTACTTCAAGATTTTTGAGAGGTTCTTGACAATCCTAAGTGCTTTCCAAAGGTCACAGTGACAGTTTTTGTGTAACATGGTTTTCTTTTTTCTTCAAACAGGGGAAGTTATCCCAAAAGCATTGCTGCTTTTCTATTTATTTATTTATTTATTTATTTATTTATTTATTTATTACTGAAAGAGACACAAAGAAGAAATCTGAATCCTCACTCTAGCTCTGATTAGGTTAGTGATCATCCACAGTTTACTCACAATTTGCTTGTCATGGTCCTGAGAGATGCTAGGATATACCTTAGAGCATTCTAGAAATTGTCAAGGATTGCATTTTTTTTAATGACATTTAAAGGTGTATTGCAAAAAAAGCACCAGCATGAAGTGTTTTTCTTAAAATTTAAACTCATTTTTATCTGTCCTTTGTGTTCTAACATACATTACATTTGATAATGCACTAATTTCTAGCTGTGGAAAATAGAAATTGCTCTCAGAAAGTTTAAAGTAAATGTACATAATGCTTATTTTTATTGATGGGGCAGTATATGCTGGTGGTGTCCGTAATGTGACATTGCCTTATAGAGCCTGTCAAAACAGTAGCTTGCTTAGATATCATCACAGTTATAAAAGTGTTTTTTTGGAGAATTGTCATTTCCATGAAAACATTCCTTATGTGTGTTACAAATATAATTACAGGAAAAATCTAATGTACTCTGAATGTCTATTTTGTGACAACTGGGATAGTTCATATACATAAATGTTTCTCTTAGTTTTATACTACAAAAACGAAATGTTGGCTATCAGTGAATTAACATGATGGATGCACAATTACAATATCAAATTTTCAATCTGTAGATGTCTTCAGGTTTATAATTCTTTTTTTTTTTGCGGTTACGCTCTCTCTGAATAAGATCTGTTTGCATATAGAAAGGAACATTAAAGAAGATTAAATTATGCCATTCTCCAGTGTTTTGTGAATTAGACACTGAAGACACAAAGACACCAAAGACATATATAAGGCAGTATTAAGAACAAGTTACCTTTACATGTGTCTGGAAGATGCAATTTTTGTGATGGGAGAGAAGGATTAATATTTTTTTAATAATACTTTAAATACCATGAAATCCACTTCTGGTCAACAAGGATGTAAAGACGTCTGTAAAGACAGGATATCTCTTTGGTAGATTTTTTTTTCAGTAGGTCTATACCAAAGATGTAATGGAGGCCATGAAACTATTCATCTTAATTCTGCATCTTAGTCCCTCCAAGTCAGGTCCTCAGGAGGCTTATATGCAGTCTTTTGCTTCCTGTGTTTTAAATCTTCTGTAGCTTAGGTATTCCTTTTCTTTTGGGGGGGTGGGTAAATTTTCTGGGATTTAGAAAAACACTAAATCAGTCATTTTGCCCTGTTCTCACTGTTATAGTGATTCTAAAATCCTTTAGTTTTATGTGCTAAACAAATGTCTCCTTGTTGTATTTAAGTGTAGCATGACAGTTGACAACCTTTTAAGAATAAGTACCTGAGATTAGCCTATTTGTTCTTCCTAGAAAAATATTCTGCTTCCTCCTGTTCTCTTAAATAATTAGTTATTATTCAAGCAAAGTTGAACAAATGCCTTATTTCCCTGACTTTCTAATTAAAGAGAGGCCCAACATTCACAGAAGACTTTCAGTTTTACTTCATGAATAAATGAACATTCCCTACTCTTTTGGATAATCACAGGTCTTCCAACACTTTGGTATAATGATTTCAGTGAATACACTGTCACTACTGATGGCATAGATGATTACAAAGTTTTCTCTTCAAGATACATAAAAGGCATTTGGTTCATGATCTGTCAGTATCTTGTATTTAAGTTCCCTTTCTGTATATTTACTTCATGCATGGTTGACTTTGAAGTATTTTTTTGTATGTTATTAAAAAGCAAATGTTGCTGCCATTTATTCTTTTACATAGTACATAAATCAGCTACTATGTGAGCAAGAAGGGCTGTGTTTGCAAGTTAAAAGCTTTCATGCGGCATAAAAGAATGACAATGTCACTCCTCCTAGCTGGAAAAAATAGTAAGGACAGTAGTTTTCAAAAACACTGCAGCTGTTTTCAAATAAAGAAACACATCAAGACAGATTTATAAGGCGGGGGGAGAACATTGATATCCTTCAAGTGAAAAAGATATCTTCAGATGATATCTTGCCATCATATACAATGCAATTTACCAGAGTATAAAACTTGCAATGATTTTGTTAGTTAAAAAGATACAGGTAAATATGGATAAGTTTAAGAGTGAATACATTTTAGTTAAGGGAGGAAGGTAGTGAACTGGAGAGCAGGAGGTGGCTGTTAGCAATGTCTGCGCTGCTTTTATTCTCCGGACGCTATCTTTGACCAAAGGTTAGTTAATTGCTTCACCTACTTGCCAAAGTCGCCATCCGACTGAGCAGTGGAGGCTGTGTAAGTGCAGTAGGGTGACTGGGCAACGAACAGTCGAATTCTTAGAGTGAACAATTTTCTACTAGCTATCATCATGGGTTGCATAAGAGAGAAGAAATGAGATCAAATACAACCCCAAAGTTCTAACCTACAGCAGCAAAAAGTATAAAAGTACAAAAGTACAAAAGCAGGAAATACCACTCCTAACTGTGATAGAATAGCTGTGATGTAGGTGATGTAGTGATAGTAGTA
>JAUBNY010000689.1:288795-312612 GCA_032275445.1 Crypturellus soui | reverse complement strand
AAAAGTACAAAAGCAGGAAATACCACTCCTAACTGTGATAGAATAGCTGTGATGTAGGTGATGTAGTGATAGTAGTAGTAATATGGGCAGGGCTATCTAGCTATGCAAGTGACATGTGAGAGAACACCTTTTTAAACTAAATGATGTAGCTGGATACTCCAAAATGCCCTAGGACACTTTCTTTTTTTTTGACTTTCTGTCCTAGGAATTAAAGAAATGCACAGAGTCTGAGGAAATCTCAAACACTCGACTTCATTCAAAACTTATTGTTCTCAGCCCATGGATGCATGGATGCATTTTCCATGAGATGTGTATGTGCTAATGGGGAGCTTAACACTGGAAGAATAAGTTTCCAGAAGATACCTGGTCAATGGAGAAATAATGAGACAAGGTATAATAGGAATTTAGAAAGGAGTGAGAAAAGGTTTGAGTTTTGTGGAATTATGAAGGAGGGAGAATATGTACATCTACACATAACTACAAATGTAGTTGTAAGGAAAATGTATGGGAAGCATATGTTTTGCTTTGCGATTCATCATCTCTTAGGAAATTTATGTGAGGAGAGATGGCTTTGCCACTGGAACTATTCTATGCAGGGAAAACACACCTGATATGCCATGGATCTGCTTGCAGGGCAGTGTGGTAGAGTCATGGAGATAGGTCTGAGTTTTTTCTCCTTCACCATTGTCCTTTCTCTTATACTATTACATTGATTAGGCTAGACAGTCACAGACTGGATTATCTCCATGTAGGTTGCTGTTTTCTTCTCCAGTGTCTACTGGCCATCCTGTTTTCTCAGAAGCAGATGTTGCAGTTATGGTGGATGATTTGTTCAGGGTCAGGCAAAGCTCCATCTCACTTTGACCTCTGACAGAATGAATTATGTTGTGGGTTTCGCATGTGCCCTTTCCAGATAGGTTATGACAATCTATCTGACAGAAATATGGAGGAATGGACAGGACAAAATAGTAACTTGTATTAACAATATCAATTTCTGTGAATTTTTCCAGTTGCTCGTGTGATTGCTTCAGGTGGTAGAGTAAATGTGTATTGCTTGTATACTACATTAAAACCTTTTCTTTCTGAGTAAATCAAGCCACCATTTTCCTGTGTGACCATCTTTTAAGTGCACATTTTGAACATGTAAAAAAAATGAAAAATCATCTTTTTCTATCTCCGTCCTATGTCTGCAGTAGCTAGGACTTTTAGCGGCTTTTGGATAATTCATCTAACTTGAAAAAAGCAGCATAAAGGCTTCTCAGCAATTATTTAAGAGTACATTGCTGAGTTCAGCCTTTATTCAAAGTAAGCAGTGGTTCTGAAGTTTGTGTTTTGTAGAAGCAGTGAAAAGAACATAAACTAAGCATAACATTTATCTTTATATAAAAAAAGGTTCAAATAATCTGAATTCTTTTTAGCTCTTGTAAAACATTTACCAATCATCTATCCAGGATTAAAAAAAAAAAAACTTTACTAAGGAGCTCTCTAAATGACCAACAAAAAGTTGCCAGGTTCATTATAAACCCTTATATTAATGTAAATTGATTCTATTTAAGTCTTCAAAAAGAAAAATACGAAGAAGTAAGCACAGGGAAATACATGAATTTACACTAACAGCTTAAGCATCCAAGTGGGTACTCAAATTGTTGTTTGTCTTGTTGTCTCCAAGAGAGTCTGCAAGTTGTACACACAGGTGCATGGATTTTTTTTTTTCAATGACATTGGCTTGCATATCTGTGCAATTGAAAACATTATTTAAGTATTAGCTTTATACAGAATGGTTGCAGTTCTTTATGGTAGTTAATGGTTCTGAATATGAATCCTCTCTGTAGTGGGATTAAAGCTGCTGTTCATTGGGTTGTTCCAAAGGCTTCTCCTTCTTCCCCTTGTTCTCAGATTCCTGGAAGGAAGCCTGAACACTGCGTGGGAACACAGAGACATTCCACTTGGAATAATCCTTGTATTTCAAGTGGATTTTCAATTTTTATGAATTGTCCTTCCTTTACAGAAGATAAAAGTCTTTGGTCTAGTTGTCCAAGTAGAGAGACTGCTCTTCCTTCCAAAAAGAAGAGATATTTGGAAGAACATAGCACTGCCATCATTATGTACATCACTAGAAAATGTCTAATTGTCTTGATGAGGAACTGGTAAAAGCTGTCCTCACTTGCCTTAAAGCCAGTGGTCCTATTTAACATGCAGTGAAAGAGAAGACTCTATTTCAGAAATGTAGTGTAATATATGGAACATCTCTTTCTTGCTGCACTTCATTTTTAATGATTTTTTTAATGTCTTTAAAACAATGTCTGTATCTTAAAGTAAATAAATAATTCAAGTTTTAGAACAAAACTAATCTGCAAAACATAAAAGACATATGGAATAAAAGATAATAAAAATCTATTATGAATAGATACATTCCATGTGCTAACAAAAAAACCTAGATTTTTAAAAATTGTCTTTTGCAACACAGTTGATTTAATAGTAACATCTAGTAAATCTAGTTTTAGAGTCTTAATGCCCCCACTCCCAATCTCAGATTGAGCACAGTATTTCTTCTAAAAAGAGTATTACACAAGACCTTTTTACCAGACAGAAGTAACTTATTTGTCTAATGTCACAAAGGAAACCAAGGGAAAATCCAAAGAAAAGCTCAATTTTGTTTCCATTACTTGTCTGCAGCAATTCAGGCATACCTTTGAGCAGAGATTAAAACGTTTGCTTGGGTAAAAAGGTGTGAAGAAAATTGCCAAGAAAATAAAAAAGCAATTGTTATTGCTAGAATAATTGAGTATTACTAGAAATAGAAAAATTTCAGCATAACTTAGAAAAAAAATATATAATATGCTCAAATAGGTACTGTATTTGTTTGTTTGTTTGTTTTACAAATCATGTTAATTAATAGCTGGCATGAAGAATATTTAGCCATTTTCGGGCAACAGTAGACAAAATAAAAGCCATTCAGTTGAAGAATGAATACCCTGAGGAAGAAACCAAGCCATAAGCCTGAGGTAAAATATATTTTTACCCAGAGGGTGGATGCAAAAGGCATAGCTAAAAAATAGAAGTATAAAACCTGGAAATGTATGAAAGTGTCCACAGTTCTTTCAAAGTAGGAAATATCATGACGAATGTGCAAAAGGAAGAAGTTTTTGTAAAAACTGGGAAATAGAAGAGGATGATAGAGCACACACATGGGAGATCTAAAGAAATAAACTAGATATAAACTACTTCCAAGCCTTTGAAAGTCTGAAGGATGCACTTATGTATTGAAAATATTTTGCCAAATTTTCTATATACATGAAGGAGGAACATTATTTTTTGCTGTTTTTTTTCTGAAATGATATATGAAGCATTTTTTATGAATTCCTATGTATATTTAGGAGAGGTAACATTTTGAGAACCTGTGTATGAGAACAATAAAATACATAAATCCTGATACAAATTCAAATCTACTTCAAGACTAAAACATCTGAAGTTTAAGTGATTTTGTGACAGAGGCTTGAAATAGTTCACTACAGGTACTTGATATTCCATGTCATAAAGGTGTGGTGTCACATCATTTAGTATTTCTAGTCTGAGAGATATTAACAATTTCGTTGATATTCTTAGTTCCTACTTTTGTGATGGATGAAACCTTTCATGTAGACAAGATATCACATTCCTTATGCAAATAGCAAGAATGTTTGTTTCTTACCAATAGCAGATACCTGTATAACAGAAGATAGATAGATTTTTATGCAAATCACACTTTTAGGAATTTCTATCATGGTAGCGTGCCCTTAATAGCTAGACTGTATTTTTCGTACGCTCACAAACCTATTGGAGAGCTCAAGAGGACATCGCTGAGGTCATTCTGGGATTTACCCCAAGGCAATGGCAGGAACTGGAGTGATCCTACAATTCCCTTTGGGTGGCTGTGTTGACTGTACACAGGTACCTCTATGAAGCCCAAGACCAGAAGCAGAATTATGCATCTGACTACGCTGCTTCTGAATTCATGATAGTGAGTCGGGACAACGTTCCTGCACTGCACAGATTTAACAACCTTCTCCACAAACTTATTAGAAGCTATGTGCCAGGTCTGTAGTTTGGGGTGCTCATATGCACACTGAAAAAACAGCTATGCAAATGACTGTACATGTGGATATACAGTATAATATGGAGCCGCACATTAATTAATACTAAATGGCAGTAATACATAGCACCTCTAACGATCCTTTTATTGGCCATGGAAAATGCGTAGTCTTAAAAAACAAACCTTAATGTTTGTTATGAAGTTCAAGAAAAGTTTACTTTGGCTGATACAGATGCTTGGATTTGTGCTCTGATATCAAAAATGGCAAGTAAGCAAGTATACATTATTTGCGATGCTTCTAAAGTAGCAAAAAAAAATACTTTTGTCAGCTCTGCTTGAGCCACTGCTTACAGAGCACAAACTCCAGGTTTCATTTTTTGTCACATACCACCTATTTCATATTTACATTTTATCATTTGTTGTACTTTTTCTTAATCTTACTTATGACTCTGGTTTTCCACTGCAGTTTTAGCATGAGCAAAGGCAGTGGTGACCAGACACCCTAGGTCTGCTATCTGCTATCTGCTATCTGTAAGCTTTGGTTTGTGGACATTCATCTCTGTGTGTACTAGTTATGGAAATAGAGATCTAGTGTAACTTCTTTTAACCAGAGAAACTCTAGATCCCTTTGCAGAAATGTCAATGTCAATACTTCCAAAATGTCAAAAAAAACAAGCAAATAAACAAAAACAAACAAAAATCAATACAAAGGTGGAATATAAAGCTACCCAGGATATTATATTGCTTCAGTTCATGTTAGTAACTTGTCAATTTCCAAAATTTCTATGCTTCCTCCACAAGCAGCGTAATTATCATGAGTGGCAATGAGAGTATTGATGATTTTTGATGTTAAGCTAAGAAATAAAGAAGTGCAGCTTATAAAAAATAGGACTCAAACTTTTAAACAGTCAGTTTTATTCAGCACACAGAAATTACTCCTGTTGTCAGCAGGATGAAAATTTACTACCCCAGGAAATCATAAAGACTCTGACGCATTCCTACACAACACGACGTGCGCTGCATTTCAATGAGACTGTCCTTTCCCACAGCTTTCCCGCTCTCCCTGTACCATCCTGCAGCAGTGCTTACATCGGTGCCGTACTATGCAGCTTCACACAATGCAGAGCAGGAGTAAGATGACATCAGCACTATTTATGAGTATTTCAAGCACGGACGATATTCTATGTCTATTTTAGTTGAGGGGCTATTACAGTTTTTTTTACAGAATGCATTTCAAAGTACTTTCAGCATGACTTTTTCTCCAATGCTTAGATGCTCTCAGACAATGCAACAGATTAAAAACTTTGCTGTATCTCTTAGGAAGAGTGGAACAAAGCTACAAAAAGGAAGTTTAGCTGCATTTACCCATGTCCATGACTGACTCTTACTGTGAAGATCAAGAACGAAAAAAAATACACCATCAGATTAGAAAGACATCTGGCATCTGTCTTACATTTTTCTTCTTGAAGCAGAGCATCTTCTGTTTCCTCTGAGTATTTTATGGCAAACAGATAAACTTTAGGATAATCTCTGTTGTACAGCTAACTTAGAAAGTAATCGGTTTCTTCTTCCCAGAGAAGAAGTTTGGGTCACCTTTGCATGACCCAAACCAAGAATGAATATGAATCGTGGTGCTGAAAATGTTAGTCTGGTGGTGGATACTTGACACAAAGAGGTTATCCAGAATTTTTGAATAGACAGCTAAAGGTCTGCTACTGGCTTGTGATCTTGGCATAGAATTCAGTAATGATGCTGGAACCAAAGTCGGAGTTACCTGACTATCTTTATCTTATATAATCTTATAATATATATATATATATATATATAATCATTAAGATTATATAACATTATCTAAAGAGTTTAGTGGACTCCATCAGTGCAACTCTTCAACAGTCTTACTTGCTGAGATATTTGGCTCTCCACTCTTTTTAGTCTTACAGGAAGGAAAAAATAAGGACTAACACCTGGATCAACACTTGAAGACAGAAAAAATATTATTCCTATTCTTGCTCCAGTGGCCACTGTGTATCACCTTACTGTAAACTCTTGCATAATGCGGAGCTAAATTGTCAGAAAAAAATCACAAAGATATACAGAAAATTATTCTGAAAACTTGAAGTACTCATCTATTTCCTTTCTTCTGAGTCAGATGAATGCTACGTTTTGGAAATACTTCCCATTCTGACAGATCAAACAATGGAGATTAGTGACTGATCTTTTGAATTACCTGTATAGAGGAATTTCCTTCAAGTTTTCAAAAGATCAGGTCGGAGTATTCTGGCATGACACTTCATCAAAAGGAATTATAGATTAAACAAACGGTAACTCAATATTTTTTTTCTCTCCATTTACTACAGAAATGCATGTTTATTCAGTGAATCCTTCTCTTCTGCCTATTGTTTGTTCAACATTTCTTGTAAGCATTGTTTATTTTGCTCATTGTTTAATCAATACAATCACAAGCCAGGCACAAGTCCACTATATGTAGCAAGCAAAAGGTAAGTGATAAAAATCTCTTATAGATACCCCTTTTAGATTGGTAGTGCTATCTGGTGTATTTTAGATAATAGTTGTACTTCTTCCAAAGTCAATATTCATTCACATATAAATGAATTTGCTGACTTTCTGTGTTCTGCATTCTCTGGTTTCTGAAACTCTTTGAATATTTATCATAATTTCTTTAATCAATGCTTTATCACATAGCTATACGATATGTACCGTATAGCTATGTGATAAAGCACAATCAGTGGCTGCATTGAGTACATACAGTTTTTACATTATTCATCCTAAATGTTGGTAATGTTGACCTTGTCTTATCTTCATCCAGCCTCCCTGAGTCTCTTACTCCCTTTTGTTTATAGGTAGGCTTCTACCTCTGTGAAGCAAAAGTTATCATATGACTTGAGTGTCCAACTTTCCTCTTTCACTAAACTCTCTAATCACTATTTCCTATCTCAGTTATGTCTGGAAAAAAAAAAAAAAAGAGTAAATCTGTTCACCAGCCTTGTAATCATTTAGTTAGCAATTAGTATTTACTTTGATGTGATTTGCCTATTGCATATCATATCCTTTGCTCTGGAAAATAACAGCAGTAATGAAAAAGAAGAAATTCTATGGATGCTTCCCAACTCCAGCATATAAATAATCAGATATATAAAATCTCTCCTTTTTTTTTTTTTTTTCAGTTTGTTTGTTTTCCCACCAACAGGTCATCACATTTCACATTAATTCATTTGTGGACAAATTTCATATAAGTCTTTTTCCTCAGTTTATCACAAAACACAGCACTTTCCCCCATTGCTAATTTGAGATTTAATGTGGTAGGTTTTACTTCACGTATGCCATCTTTTCTTTGAAGCAAGGAAAACTGTGCAGAAATAGCCATTAAATAATCCAATAACTCTAGACTAGCCTCCCCCTGTTTTGGGATTGTCAGACTTTATTTTATCGAACTAAAATTTAAATATGGGTCATGAAAAGTATCAAAGTAAACTTGCAGCTTTTATTCAAACTCTTACTCGTGTTATACTGTTCTTTCAGCTTTCCTCACACAATGTTTTTTCCTCTGCTGCGGAGTGAATAGTTTGTTATCTGAAATTGTTTCCCATGTTATCAGATTGATTCTGGAATGTATTTAATTTTCTTGACTAAGATAACATCATGACCATCACTTGTTATCATCTTGTATTTGGGTTTTATCTCAAACTCCCAAAGTGTTAAATCAAGGTTTTGAAATTTGGTACCCACTGCAGCCAGTATAACGTGATCTAACAATCCAACAAATAAAATGTTAAATATGACCTGAGATGCTGCTTCAAACTTGTAGCTGCTAAAGAATAACAGGAAAAAAATCTCTGCTGTACAAATAAAATTACATACAAAAAAAAGTGAAAGAATCTTAAAGCTTAAGTTCATATTTGGACACTAGATAATCAGATTTTCCTGGATCTGCATATCTCAAAATTACAACAGCAACAACAAAAACCCTGCATAACACTGCCGGAGAATAAAGGCCTGGGGTATTATCATTGTATCAAGCCCCATTAGCAGTGATGACCTACGTAGAGTAGATCTAACACATGCTGATTACAGCAGAATGTACTGGGTTGTATTTATATTTGTGGATCTAGGTTAGCATCAAAAAATGCATTACAAGTCAGAGAAGAAAAGTCACGGGTTTGAGAAACTATAGACAGTGAGATCAACCTGTGATTAAGAGTTTTGCTGCCATGTATAAAGGTCATAAAGATATCCTGAAAACTCTTCCTCTCTCCTCTTCACAGATGATCCTTTAGATTTTCCTCCTCTCTTCATTGGAAAAGCCTTTTGTATTCATGTAACAAACTTAGATTTTTTTCTATTCCTGCAACATTCATCTTTGCTTAGCACCACAAATCATCTCTAAAATAGTTGCCTTTTATTAGATTTTGTTGTCTCCAATAGATTTATTTTGCCTTGTTTCATGTTTGTGATATCAATGACAGCATAATAAAAACCCATCCACATTACAGACTTCTTTACCCCTACACTCAAAATATCCAGGAGTACATGATGACATATGGCAATATTCTCTCTTACCACATTATTTTAGGGGATAAAAAGTGAAGAAAGTTATGCTTATATTGCCCATATAAAAACATTACAATTTTAAACAGAGAAATCAGACTTCTGTTCATCTAAGTTCTTATGTCATCAAACACATTAGTGTTAGGCAGATATATAGTCATGTAAGCTCCGTATATTCACATGCATATATATATATGCATACATAGTCTTGTTCAATGCGTGACAAATTTATTTTACTTATTGGAATATTTGATTATTTTACAAACACATGTATCTATGAAACTGAGAAAAATGGGTTGCTCTAACTTTCACACCTACATTATGTCTTATCATTAATAAAAAAATAATTAAAAGGGATATTTGGTTGTAGTCTTGTATTTTATTCATTCTCACTTTCATAAAGATTCAAGGAGTACCTGTTTTATAATAAGTTATCTTGCCAGATGTAACAAATTATTTTCTTTAAGTCATATTTTCTTCCTAGTATCTTTCTAGTCTCATTGCTAATATCTAAAACAATGAAGTTATTCTTTTCTAAAATGCATTTGATGCAGACATCCAGTCAAATAAATGCAAACTACCATGCTATCAGGAAAAACAAACAACAACAACGACAAAAAACTCAAGGAAATTTGATACAGGTGATAAGGATCATTCCTAAACAAATACATAGAAAACACCTCACAGAAGCTGAAAAAAAAAATGCATTAATGGACTCTACTACTTTCACAGCTTTACAGCTCTACAAATCATCTCACTGTGGAGTACTGAATAATTCCACAACAGTACTGAATGCCATTACACAGCCTTCATTACTGGATTATTGGTCCATTAAAGCCATCAACACATCGTTCTCGAATAATCAACATAATGATGAGCCACTGCCCTGAAACGTAATGATGTGTATATGCCCTGCAGCAATAATAAAATCACAAATTAATGAATACTAATATAACAAAGTGCTAAGTGGAGCTGACAACAATCAGTAAAGGGATTGACATATCTGTTCAGTATTCCTAAAGCAATGAGTGATAAAGTAGATAAAGAAGTTATGTTAAATATTCCGTATGTAAGTGAAAATGCAAAGACGGTGAGACTGTTCTGTGGTGTCTATTGTCCCATCATGCAGCTGCAGCAAAGTTGTGGCTATATTCTAGATGGCTGCATAATGAACTGGTTTACTGCATGGCTTACAGATTTTTTTTTCTTGTTTGTTAATAGAAATGAGTGTAGGATTCAAAGGATTCACAGAACTCGTGAACCAAAAATTCTGGAAACAGAAATTCTACATTCCCCCAGAGAACAAATACTGCAAAGTGATTAGTACTGCACATTTTTTTATATATCAGTCTGCTAAAAAACCTTCAACTTCAAAGTGAAAAGACCTCCTTCTAGGAAAAGAAGAATAGCTCATTTTTTGTGCTCATTCAGTTCTTCTCATTTTTCTTTTTGATTTCAATTAATTTGCACAATGATAAATTTTGTGATGTGTCTTGAGATCATTATTTTGTTTCATATCGGTCATTGACCCACTGTTGGCTAGTAACACATTCAAGAAATTTCAGATTTGTACAATTCACACATTAAATACACATTTTTTAAAAAATGAAATTAATAAATTATTATTCTTTTCAGATAAAAAATGGATTCTACCCTGGAAGATATACTTTGGCTGAAATGCAAGTTACTGAACTAAGTTCAGGGGCAGCAGGGTGATGACCTATGTCAAGTGATCTGCGAACATGAACAGATTGTGCCTTCAGCCTATAAAGTCTGTGTTTTAGGAAATTCGGATGAGGTATGCACAGTTTTGGGGGGTGAACTCTGCACAGTTGTGCAGCAGTTCTCCATAGGCGTACAAGCTCGTTAGCAAATAGTTGTTGGGCTTCCTAAAGAAGAACTCATCTTGCAGTTCTCAGACTGAGAGAATGCCTCAAGGGACTACTTATTGTTCAGGTTATACTGATAAAAGTGAGATCTCCGACTCCATTCATTCATCGTGATTTTTGAAAGTAGTTTTTATCAGCTTAAAATTTTATTTCAATTCCTTTATATGGGGAGAGAGAAGGAGATGAGCGAGAGTATCAGCTGTTAGATGATTTTCCTAAAGACACAGCCTGTGCCTGGCAGGACAAGTGATACTGAGTAAGTCCATCTGACGATATTTCAGAGTCTTGTGTATGTGCATTGTTTCTGGTTTCTTGGCTGCAAAATATTTTCGGACTGTCACACTAGAGAAGAATTATTTTCCAGTGCGCATGGCATTGTTTTACTGTCCATCTGAAGAATGAAGGATCTTCAGGTTTTGGAAAGTACAGATTTGGCTCCCCTAACTCTCTGTTTCACCAGTTAGCAGAGATTCCTGATTTTCCTTAAGGAACTTTGCAAAAGAATGAAAAGCAGAAAATATTGTTTTCCTTCCAGTTGGAGGACATTTGTGCCTGGCTGTAGTCTGCTTGTGCTCTTTTATTTATGAGGAAGAGAGGTAAAAGCACAGAAGGTTTTGTGTAGGACACTGAAGGGAGGAAGGCTGCAGCTCTGACCACACTCAGAGGTTATAGGTCCTCACAGCTGCATGGACTACATAGGACTACAATCTATATCCTTACCTGTAAATCCTCCCCACAATATTTTTTTAAGGAAATAATAGGTATACAAGTTATGCAGTATTTGCACACGCACAATGCTTTTCCTGTTGGTGTTAAGGTGAGATTTGGCAATACAACGAGTAAAGCTTCAAAGCAAGTGCTTCTGTAACTCGAGCCTGAGACCTGCACAGTCAACCCCTGAAACTCTAATTTCTTCTTTCTGTACACCCTTTGCCAGTATTTTTTGACCATGTTGTTTATGAAATCTTGTAAGATGTTGTGGCTGCTGACAACAGCATACCAGTTAGAGATGTAACAGATGGAGAGGGTACACTAAAACTTCAAAATTTTGCAGTATATTTTGCAGCAATATAGGGCAGTAATACTCCATCTGAGACTCTTGCCTTTGTGCTTCATCAAACACTACATCAGGGTACAGCAGACATCCCAGCTTTTCTGCTTTATGGAAGACCGACCCAAACTGCCAAGTACCCGGACAAAACTTGCCAAACTACTTTTTGCTTGAATTTTATCACCCTGGGGATAGTTTACCTTCACATTCTTAAGCCATGCTAAGGAAAGAGGTAATGTTTCAATTCAAATAAATTAAAGATGCAGTCATATTAAGGCACTTACATTTTTAATGACCAACCCAAGCCTAAAATTTTTCATTCAAAAAGCTTTTTTTTTTTTTTTTTTGCAGGCGGGGGAAGGGGGATTCACATAGTTCTGTGAAACTTAGTTACTAAAACAGCTATCAAATGTTCTTAAACCTTTTTCTATTGTAGGATTTTTTTTTTGATTTTCTGTTATTGTGACTAGTTTGTGTTCATTCTAGTTCTCAAACCATGTGGCAGGCACAATGCATACATTTTTCAAAATAAACTACTTACAATCACAGCTGCAGTATGTATGTCCAGTAGCAGCAACTTGTGAAAAATAGCATATTAATTGAATTGGCTCTTAAAGACAGCAGCCGTATAGAATGTAGGTTCTATACAAAGACTATGTAACAATTACCCCCATTAATTTGATTCATTATGTTGTTTATTTGTTGCCAAAATGTAATACAGGATGCAAACAGACAATAGTCTTTGTCCATGTATACGATAGCAGAAGGTATACTGGGTATATTTGCGTAAAGAGCATCAAGCTAAATCCAAGATGCATTTCATTCTGAAAGTTTGTTCAGATTCTGCAACACAGAAAATTTAAATTATATCTATTTAGTTGAATTCTAGGACAATATTAAGTCTCATGCTTTCAGCATGTGCAGCAGTTCAGGTTGACGTAGGAACATTTGCAAGTGGGGCAAAGCAAAATTATAGGATATATATTTACCTAAATACCTGTCGCATCTTGTGCTACCTTCAGCACTCAGTGGCTGCTCAAGGCTGAACAACTGCTGAGAGCAGTGGGTACGATGACAGGGAATAGTGAAGGAGGAGATGTGGAGAGAGAAAACCTTCTTTCTGGAGGGTTCCTCAAGCAGAAACCTGCCTCTGCTCATTGCCAGGGCCTTTGGTTTAAGCTCTTTCCTTGCATCTCTGGCTTCTATCCCATGGAGAATGCAATACCAAAGTGGGAGGAGAAAGGAACAAGCACACACTGACACCATTGCCAACTGGTCCAGAAAGGATGTTATCTTTGCACAAGTTAGAATTTGACTGGTTGGCAAGAGAATTTGACTCACTCCTTTTGCACAGAGGCATCCGATGGAATGTTTGCATGTAAGCGATATGCCAGGGAAAAGAGAGTGCAAGAATTGTCTTGCATGACATGGATGTGATGACACCAACTTTTGACATCTTGGAAGTGTTATCTGGTATCCTCACAGGATGGTTTTCCTCCAAGTGAGTAATGTAATTTGGAGTGAGATAGGCAGATAAGAAATCCCACACATGAATGCAGTTAATGACGAATAATAACTTCTGTTTTTAATTGATGTCAACTAGTGATTGAATAAACAGTAAAGTACTTGCAAAAGACCAGAGCTTTGGGGCTGTCCTGTCTGTATGTAAACTATCAGAAGGGCTTTTATAGAGCTGCTTTTGTTAGAACTCTAGTGGGGACAAGAATCTGCTTTAAAAAGAGAGAAAAATTAGGATGGGAATAGGGAAAGTAAGGGGAAAAGAAATGAGGTGGAGGGGAGGAGGTAGAAACCAATCTGTTTTTGCCTGCCTGCCATGTCCTTGAGGAGCAGGACCTCTCATTTAGGCTTGCTGTCAGTCTAACAACCTTTCCTCTTTACAGTCTCCTAGGACTGTAACAAACTGACTCTACAGAGTTTGTCTGTCACCCTGAAAGCCTAACTTGAGATTTATTATCTGCTCAGCAATTTCCCTGACTGAGATGTTCTGCAGAGGTACCTCTTACTATGTGCTTTTTTTTTTTTTGCGTATACCTTACCTTGCACTATTAAACATTGTTCCCTGAATATTTTATTTGTTCTCACATATGGTTCAATCTCTTTTTCCCCCTTCTTCTAGCAAGTTTTATTCAACAAAGCATGCAGCAACTAGGACATGGCAAATTGAAGCCTTCTAGTTCCACACATTCATCCTATGAGAGAAAAGTAATATACAAGATGTAGGGAAAAAATTGTCTGGTACTTATGAAAAGTATGTAGGTCATGCTAAAATGAAGCAGTCAGAAAAAATGGATGAGATATCACCAGTTTTAAAAGAAAAATTATAACTTTGCTGTAGAATACTATAATTAATCATTACCTTAATAGATATATATTTTACAGATGCATTTTAAAGGCATTCTGTTCAGTTTTAATTTCCCAAAGTAGGTTAATCTCTCTATCTGTCATTTAGATGCAAACATTTCTGATTGTGGACAAAGCATCTAAAGCTTGCTTTTTAAATCATGTCACCCCCAAACTGATTATAGCTTCAACATTAATTGTTGTATGAATGAAATACCGTTCAAATTACCTTTTTAATTGTGTGTAAGTGCACCACTGGTCCTTGGATCATGGGCCTGTTGTGCTTAATAAGGAGCTGAAATGTTTGTTGTTTTCTCGGTGTTCAGTGTCAAGGTATAGAACACATGTTTGAGTGCATACCCAACATTTTCTTTCAAATGCTTTCAAATTATTCCCTTATACCCTTTTTTATACAAAAGAGAAAGCTCTCACTTGCGGAGGAAGCTTTCATCTAGCCTTTGCAACTGTTCAAATGTGTTCATGCAAACTGTTCATGGCTTCTTGCTGGATGTTTGAATGGACAAAGTGCAGATACAAGAAAACTTTGCCACAGACCTGATAACGCGACTAGAGATTAGTTTGTTAAAATGGAGAAGAGGTAGCATCCTAGAAGGCAGAAATAACCAGAGGAATTCCTCATTTAATGTTCCTTCTCTTAAGATTAGAACTCAAAACCTGCTTAATAACCTATTATAGAGCTATATTTTGCACAATAAATACTTAGACAGTTAGGTAAATGTATTTTTTTTTGGCTTGTATCACATAACGAGATGGTTTAAAAAATATTTTCTTGAGTTTGTCTCATGCTGTTGTGTGACTACAACAGTTCCTGAACCAGTTTTTTTGCATGCTGTGTGTCCTTATTTTCAGAACATGAACGACTGTCTCTTCTCATCAAACGTGTAATGTGGTAGTGCTATAAATGCTGATACTGTAGGTATCAGACTTCATCTTACTGAGAGTCTGCTGAGCTTTTTCTTTCATATAAGAGCAGGTTTTAAGAATTCAACCAGAATCACTAGGGAATGATCTCTGACATTTTATATCTAATTTTTCTTGCATCTATGCAAATGTACTAATATACTTCTAAGTCTTACTACTTACATTTCACATCAGCTCATCCTTATGTGTTGGAACGTTGCACCATGCACATTAATTAAGGTCTCTTTCTTTTTTTTCCTTCCCTTCTCACTAGCTTAAAGTGTAAGTAATGCCTGTGTGTTGGACTTTGAAACTAGGTATCAGTATTTCTTTTTCTCTGGTTTCCAGATTGCTTAATTCAAAGTCTCTAATCTTTCTCTATTGCAACAATCCTGAGATCTCTCTTCTGTACATTATGGAACATATCCTGTATAATTTTTAATATTACTTTTCCGTTTTCCACATTTGTGTTTAGTGTTTGAGAGGTCTAAGAAATGTCACCATTCTCTTTTAAAAAGAAGGCTAATTTCACACTTACCTGTTCTTCCAAGAAGGGTCTTTTAGTTTGCACCCCAGATATGTGGCCTTCTTCTTGTAAAATAAAGCTCTTTCTTGAACTGCCACTTAACTCTTTTTCACCTGTTCATGTTGCCATCATTCGGACTAGGATTCCAGCTTCTCTGTCAAATGCAGAATATCTGCTGCTCGTTATAAAGATCAGTGCTTCTCTAGGGTTTTCTTCTCTCTGTGGAACTCCTCAAAGTTCCTACATTCTTCCAGTCACTTTTCCATCTGTCCGCCATCTGACCTTGAGATGCCTATTTTATGGTTTAGATTTTTTTTTTTACTTCTTGCCATGACTCCAATTATCATGTTTGTGCTTTTTTATTCAGAAAGGAAATATTTTAATGGACAAATAATGTCAGTCACAATATTATTAGGGGAAAGGCCCTTTCATCACTTTTCATCTGTTGTGTTAATTCCTTCATTCTGCATTTTCTAGTATTTAATCAGTTCCCATATGTTTTCTTTTCTTTTTTTGCAAAGACTTTAATAAATCTTCTCATAAATAATTCCCTTCCTTGTTCATTGCCTTACTCTCACCATAAGTTTCATCCAGAATTTTTGAATAATCCTATAAATCTGCAGAATCTTATATTTGTATATCTAAATTCAGAACTTGTTGCTGCTTGCTTAATATTGTTTAGTTCCTCTCTGGAACACTGTTGTCTTCTTTCTTCACTGTTAGTTCTTTACTCCACTTTGGACTGACACGTTTGACAAATGGAGGAAGGCTGCAGATGCCAGGGGAGTGTGTAGAGTAGCGATAAGTAAATTAAGAAAGACAGGCTGCTATGAACTGATATGTGATTATTAGGATTATAGTTAATGGACAGAGAAAAAATATAGGGAACATAATGGAATTAGAGTTAAGCAAACCAGCTTGTTAGTCTTTAATAAGGGAACTTGTTATAACAAGTTAGAAATTCCACATACTACAAATTTTAAGAAAATATCTACTATTTTTATTATATTTTATTACATGGCAATCAATGTTTTCCAAAGCATTACAATATAAAAAAAAGCAGCCAAACTTTGTGGAAAACACCATAAATATCTGATCAACTGTTTATGCTTTTGGAAACGGTTACATAAGATGAATAAAAATAAGCTGCACTGTTATGTATTTTTGCTGTTATAGAAATATAATTTTCATTAATTTCAGTGGTTAAAATTTTGGAAACCATGACAAGAAAAGAAAAAATATTGCTAGTATTTAAAAATCATTTTTATATAATTTTACATTTGATATATTCGGTGGCCATATAAAAGACTCAAGAAATCTTCATAACCTTCTTGGAGCTTAGGTACATGGGTAAATATTTATCTCTGTAGGCTTACAGTAATATTTGTAATCAGTTTGTATACAAAAGGCTATAAAGAAACTATGTTCCAGCTGGGTCAATCATCTTCTTTTTTCTACCATTTAAGGTGAGTAAAATACCTTTAGAATATCCATTCAGAATGCCATCAATATTCTTTTTATATTTACAGTGCATTATTATTAAACAGCTATTGATTTTCAGTAGTTCTAGCTAGATTTTATCTGTGTTTTTTGTATTCAATTCAGGCTAAATAACCCTCACTACACTAGAATAACTTGCATTTTATTTCATGAAAGCTGCAGCAGAAATCTAGGTCACATCTTAACCCATTCAGAGATCCGGCCCCCCTTTAAAAACAAAAAAACATGCCTAAGACTCCCCAATAACTTCAAATAACTGGGTGCAAGCATATTATTATTATTCTGATGTTATATAGTGCTTATAAGTAAGATAGCTTTGACCCCCTGAGTGTTGTACCATACTGTTAAACGACTAAAAGGAGTGTTTAAAAAATAATCAATGAGCTTTCTGTTTTACACTCTGCTTCTGATTCACTAGACTACAAAGGGTGATACAAACCCATCCAAACAAACCAAAATAAACCAAAATAAAATATCGCAGCTACCTTTCTAATACATTCCTCCTCAATAGTACACAACTGCGAAATTCAAGTGTTAGTCCACACCTTTTTTTTAAGATTCTTCCAGCCTCTTTGAACGGTTTCTCTTTGATCACACTATGCCAATTCAGTATTTAAAGTCTGTATATCTCTAGCATAAACTTGCATAAAAGGCACATACTCAATTACTATTTTTGCTACTGCGCAAAATAAAAGCTCAGTCCATGGAACTGTGCCTGGTCCATGGCCTTGTGCAGGTGCTAAGCTTCCGAGTTATCACTTCTTTGGCTCTCACTGTTTATTTAAGCACACGTTTCTAATTGTCCAATTCATTACGAATACTGAGGAGCTTTTCAAGTCTCTGGGTTTTGATTTAATTCCATTAGCTTTTCTCAACCACTGACAGAGCACTGACTCCATCTCCTTTTCTGATTTCAGGAGAAGTCTGTTTTTGAAATTGCTCGCATCTGTATTATTCTCGTCTGGAACGTTTGCCTTAACCGTGTCTTTTCTCTGCCCCTTGTCTGATTTTCTTGTACAATTCCCTGTACTATTCCATTTATTCTGATGATTGTATTTTGTTCTTAACCTGATAGCTCCCTTTATGCAACCAGTACTCAACCCCTAGTCAAACCCTGAATTTCCATTCAGAAAGGCAGAACTTTTTCATTTATGGAAAAAAAAAAATGCATAGGCTTAGTGGAAGGTGGAAACAAATAAATTGTTAGTTTCTGGAACTTTTTCTAATTTCATACTTTTTTCTTTTGTCTTTTCTTTTTTTTTCCAGAAATAATTGTATTTCACTGCAAGACACTGAATTTCCTGCTACTTGGCCAGTGAATCACAGCTTGTAGTTGTAACAACAACAAATCACCCAGTGGAATATTTGTGGATGTTCCCTATGAAACACAGATTACAGATGACTGTTAGAGCACCCCAGTTAAGTGCTCCCACTTGAAGCTCAAGCCTAAGTAGCCATCAAGGCTGATGAAGAGATCTTTGTCTGCCAGGACAATACTCATCTGCTATTTCCTTAATGTCCTGTTCCTGGTACTCACTCAGAGCAGCCATTTCTTTTCTGTCTTTTGCAATTTTTTCAGTCCTGCTATCATGCAAAGGGAAATGGTGTACTGGAAGGAGGGAAGTTTATTTTAAAAGTTTTAGAGGTTATTCAGAGCTAAGGAATACAGAAATTAGAGCAAAACAGTCTTTGAGAATAAGACAGAATCTAAGCAGGGATCTGGTGGGAAATTACTGTTGAACCAGTCCCAGGATGAGATAAGAGCAAAACGGTACATTTTACAAACCAGTGGAGTGCCACATCAAAGAAATCAATAAACCAGGCATTTGGTAAACAGCAAGAACTGTCTCATACAAATGAAACTTAGTTTAAAGGAAAAAGAGCTAAACTATGAGACCTTGCATATATAGGGCACACATACATACATACACACATACATCCACACATATGTATGTAGAAACATACAGGGCATGCAAAAGCAAAATATGACCATGCGTGGTTACAAAAAACACTCTACATGTAAGATAGATAGCCTAGAAATGTAGTAGTACTGCAAGTCAGAATCTAATAGCTTTTCAGTGATTCTCTAAGGATGAAAAAGATCAAGGCCAAGCTGTTCTCCCATCGTTCTCAAGGGAACTTGAATAGGCAACATTAAAAAAGAGAGAGAAGACAGCAACATCTAACAGAACATTAAGATGGAGAACAAACAGACCACAGAATGGAGCAGACAAACTACAAGAAACAATTTCAGATTTTTTTTATTTCTCGAAAAGCTAATTCGGATGGTGTTTCTTAGGAGCTATTCAGGAATTTGGAGAATATCTAGGAAACAACACTAGCTGAGCCTCCAGCAGTGAACATGATATAATTATGTTCAACGTCTAAAAAGTAAAAAGCATATTAAAAAGTGGCATAGTGACAATTTCAGAAAGAAAGATTCAATAAAGTGAGGTTATTCAAAAAAACTTATAGTTAACAGCGAAACAGTAAAAAATTAATTCAGATGTCACATATGGAAAAAAAAATCAATGAGAGAGAGAGCAATTGAGCCTGGAAGGTATCTGGTAGCTGGCAGATAAGAGGTAGTTTTTGGATCACCAGAGTCAATAAAGTGTGATTACTGCGTTTAACTTGTTTTTTTTTTTTTTTCCTACATATACATATATATAGTAATAAATAATGATATCTATAATACGTATATCATATAGAGAGACTAAATGCACCAAGTGGGCAGTAAGGCATAAAGTGACAGAAGTTTCTGTTGTGGTTCAGGCATTTACAACAAATCTCTCTTGCCTGTTTTCTCTGATGCATAATAAGAGTTGAGCTCATCACACTGTACTGTCTCCTGGAGCTGCTGTACTAATAAGGTCTCTGCTCTCTGTCTCATCTCTTTTATTATGAAATTTGTAGTAAACAATTATCTCCAAGGCTCATCAAATTTCCTTGCAATTTACTCCTGTTACAAAAACTATTAGGAGAGGACTGACAGGCCCAGTCACACAAACCTATATATTGACTCATCCATACTCAACAAGATGATTGTGAATGTTCTTCATTTTCTTAGAAAGTCGGGCTAAATAAAGCACACACTACTCCCTAGTTCTTTAGGGCTCTTTGAATGATTAGAGAGATCCTATGAATATAATTCAGGTAGACTTTCTCAGGGTCTTTGACAAGACTACAGTCAGGAGTCTAAGAAATAGAATAAACATGAAATAAACATGAAATGAAAGGCCAAGCACTCATATGGATAAAAACCTGTCTATAGGATCTCTCTCTCTATATATATATTCAGTCTATACGATCGAAAAGAAAGCTTCATTGTGAGAATTGCAGTGCTGAATAGTCATGTTTCATTAAAAAACTGTCTCTGTAAGGAAGTGAGCACTGAAATAATAAATCTGCATAAGATACAAAATTATTTTGATTAATCAGGACCAGAATGAGCTATGAAGAGCTTCAGAAAGCTATAACCAATCAAGACAATGGGCAGCTTGACAAGCAGATGAAATGCGATGTTAACAAATGCAAAGCAGAGTGCATGAGAAAGAGAACTGCAAATCTTTCTTTAATCCTAGGTGAACTGATTTATCCTGTCCTCAGTGCAGCATCAGCCTCAGTCAAAAACAGACAAATGGAGTGTCACATCAGAAACAGTCTACAAGACAATATACCTGGAGTGTTCAATGGTCTTTTGGTTACTTCAGTTTTAAAAGGTATTTCAGAATAGCAGGGATTCAAGAAGAGTGAAAATACTGAAGGTATAGAGGAAAACTTCATATCAAAAGAAGTTGAAAAGTTTGGGATTCTTTGCTTTACACAGAAAGCAAATAAGAGAGAACAAGAGGAAATCCTGCAAACTAATGAAAGGGAGACAAGGAAGAGCAGGCACATTTATCCCCATGTTTCATAAGGCAAGAACAGGGGGACATTCGATTCAGTTCAAAGGCAGAAAACAGAAAACTTCTATGTACTTTTCCAAGCAAGATGCTATATGGAATCATGGAATCACAGCATGGCTGAGGTCAGAAGGGACCTCTAGAGATCATCCAGTCCAACCCCCTGCTCCAGCAGGGACACCCAGAGCACGTGGCATCCAGGCGGGTTTGGACGACCTCCAGAGAAGGAGACTCCACAGCCTCTCTGGGCAGCCAGGAAAGAAGTTCTTCCTCACATGGAGGTGGAACTGCCTGTGTTTCAACTTACACCCGTTACCCCTCATCCTGTCACCAGCCACCACGGAGAAGAGCCTGGCCCCATCCTCCCTACAGTCACCCCTCGAGTACTTGAAATACACTCTGTGACAAGAAAATATTGAGCATAAATTTAGCAAGTAAAGCAGATATGTAGCTCATATATAGTCAGTTATCCAAATTAATGGCAATAAAAAACTCAAAAATTAAATTCTGTTTTTTAGGCTTCAGTCAGTTTCTAGGAATTAGAAATCAGCAGATGACCTACGTAAGGGGGCAGACTATGCCATAAATATGCTAGCTGCAGTTTGCTTAACTCAGTTAAGCAACATGGTCTTGCCATTTCCCAAGATAAATCATTGTACAGAATGACCAGTGGAAAAATTCAGTATGTATTTATTTTATTTCTATGTTTCTATGCAATCTAATTGAATATGCAGCTTCTAATGCATAATTATTTTACTGTTTTGCGACCCTATATTATAACTCAAGTCAGAGCTCAGTTCACAGTGAATTCTAAAATGAATGAGAAATGAAGGTAGGTATAAATGCAACCCGAAGTACATGAACAACCACTTTATTTAGCTAGCAAAATTCTAATGGATGCCTGAGCAAGCTTCCCAGAGGAACAAACAAGCAATTAAAAAGTCAAAATCACAAAAATGTCAGTGGTTATTTTGGCTCTCTTCCCCAGTAGGAGCACTCATTAAATAAACATGAGTCTTCTTTTTACATTTTTGTGGGTTTGCCTTTTCCTTGAGTGCTTATTGTTCCTTTGGGTTTTTGTTTTGTTTTGCTTTTGTCTAATATTGCTTTCTCCTACATTCTATATGATGGCCTGGATATAAGGAATATAAATTGTAGACTAATCATACCAGATGTCAGAATTAAAGCCGTGTGAAAAAAGGTCCCATCCCAGAGAATCTTATAAATATGAGCTCATTGTGAGTTTTTTGGAACACAAAATATTTTTAGACTGAAGTAGTATATTAAGAAAAATAATATGATATCCATATCATCTAGGATTCTTAAAAGTAGTTGAATGCCTGTCTCTTAATTTCACTAAGTTCCTGATGTTGGTCTTTGTCAATCTAACTCTTAAGTCTAGTCGTGTACTAAAAGTTCTTGATTCTAGACTTGATCCATTAAATAATAGGAAATACAACCTCAAAATGTAATTGTTTTTCTGCAAGTGATGTTATCTCCTAAGATACCACAGAAACACATGTTGTGATGGAAAAAAATATTACAGTCTTCTATTTTTACAATATAAAAAAGCTAATCAGAATATTCCCAAAATCAAAATAGAATGAAGGAATGTGGTCCTTTACATTCACCAGAAGAATAAGTAATACTAAGTACCATAGCTCTTTCTCTCTCTCTCAAAAGAAAAAGCCCACTATGATATCAAAAATCCTTTTAGGATTTCAGGAAACTTCAGGAAATCTGTTAGTCTTAATTACATCATCCAGCATATTTTTAAATATCTCTTAAAATTCTCTTTAGGTAGGACACCTGGTCCCATTCAAGGTTCAGCTGAGTATTTGACAGGCAAGTCATCTCCACGATCTTCTTTTAAAAAGTGAGCCTCCTCTCTCAGCAGTGTCATATCTGCCTGAGAGTGCTGCCTCCTCTCTTTCTCTTTTTAGTTTCATTAGCTGCTGGCACTAGCCAAACTTGTTCATAAATGAAAATGAGAAGAGAAGACCTTGATGAGGTTCATTATCTCTGAAAGAGATAATTATGTTATGATCAAAGGGCAAGATGTTGATGCAGCAGTTTTTGATAGGTGGAGCCTCAAGCATAAAATTATATACCCAGTAACAAATATCCATGGTGACAGTCTGGAACAAAGCAGAGAGTGAACAGCAGCATTTCTATAAAGGAAATGTGGTGGAAGAGGCCCAGTGGAGACATAATGGGCAAAAAAGAATACATAAAATAGGTTGGAAAAAATGTTGGTTTCTGTTGGTAGAGTTACAGGAAACTAGAAGAAAGCTGAACTGCTCTCAGGACAAACTATCCATTAAAACAAATGGCAAAAACTGAAAATGAGATTAGCTGCAGTGAGCTCAGAGAACTTTATGATCCCTGAAAATGATACTGACTTCAGTCTCAAGAACAAGAGAGCACAGGAAAAGAAAAAACAACAAAAAAACCCCTTTATATAATAGTACTTGGGTCTGGGGTATCACACTGTTATTATTCTAAAGCTGCTTAAAGAAAATACATTTTAGTGAAAAAACAGCAGTATAGCAGTATTTCTGAATGAGAGATTTGTGATTAACCTACCTCTTCTCCTGTGTAAGTCTGTAGAAATTTTGCCATTATTTTTAAGAAAGCAGTCTGGATTTTTTTTTTTTTTTAAATCCCACTGCACACATTTGGGCCTACTTTCATCTTGCCTAATTTTAATTGCCTTGCCCTCACTAGTTGTCTAGGCTCTCTCCTTAATTAATGGAGAAAAATAAGCATCTCCAGAGGACAATTAACACCACCTGTATTAGGATCATCTTTACAGGGAATTAATCACTCTCTGGAGGCACTTTATAGTCCAACCACTATTAAGAAAGCCTAAATGTCTGATTACAGACTACACAGAATTTTTGATTAGTTAGAATTAGGCTATGTCATTTTCACCCTTGAACTACAGCACATGGTATAGAGGAAGTGATTTTAAACACATAATTTTCACCCTAGACAAGCTCCGGAGGTATGGGATGGATGGGTGG
>JAUBNY010000689.1:278400-288755 GCA_032275445.1 Crypturellus soui | reverse complement strand
AATAGAGGACTCTACATGGCAGGTATAGCCGACCACTACATAACACAGGAAGAAGTGCTATACAAGAATCTGAAAATATCAGTATCTTTTGTGAAAAAATATCAGCATCTTTTGTGAAAAAATATCAGCATCTTTTATTGCAACACTGCATCTCCTTTCACTCCCCAAATGATTTTACAAACTTCTTCCTTGCCAGCAAAAATATTCCCAGTGGACCTTAAAGAAGTCTTAAGTCAATGTTGATAGCCTAGGTTCAATTCAAATGTAAATTTCCTAAAATCAAGCAACTCAAGAGAGAAATCTGGGTCTATGTTAGCTGCAGAATGACCTTCTAAAGATAAGTTTTTAAAGTAATTTCGATCAAAAGGACTGAGATACATGCATTAAAGGAATATACTAGGTAATAACCCTGAAATAGTTAATTCATAGACTGTATAAGCAAGATTAAAAGTAATTTGAAAGAAACCCAGTTTGATTTCAAATAATTTATCTTCCATTGGAATCTATTTCTTTCCCTGTTTCAGGTACTTAAATGCTGAATAAGCCAGAGTTTGAAGAATCTGACACAGAAAATCAGAATATGAAAGTGCAACTTGTCTTTTCCTTTTTTTAGTTTATTCCATTTTTATTGTGGAAACAAATAATAAGCTAATATAAAAAGCTTGCATTTCACTTGCGGTCATACTGTCAAAATGTCTTTGCTTTATAGGAGAGTTCTCTCATTTGCCACTTTTGATATCTGATAACTCAAAGATATGACATAACTACTATTCTCTGTGATATTTTCAAACAGTACAACTATTTTGCACGCCACTGTATCCTTTCACTGAACTATTTAAAGAGAGATAATTTTCTAAGATACGTTTTTTGAAAGTGTCCTTGTATTTTAGACACTGAATGTGCATTTTTGAAAATCACATGGTTTTTAGAAACGTGACATTGACATTTGTTGTGTATTTAGGAGCACATAAGCAAATGGGAGTCTAGGGACTGGAAATCCCTATGCTTTCTGCAGTGATAACTTTGTTTAAAAAAAAGTTCACTCAGCACAAATCTAATTTTTTATTGGTTTAACTGTCTTTAAAAATCTTACCTTTAATTTTACTGAGAAATCCACAAACCACTACCATAAAGACAAGGAAGAAAAAAAATGAGAGAGGAGTCACAGGGTTCAACTTTCCACATGTTCTTCTTTTGTGTGTGTCATTAGAAGCACAGTTAATGTAAAAGATACTGGGTTTTTTGCTTTTACAAGTGCAATATTAAGCTGCCATTTTCTAAATTTGTGACTAGCACTGTTTTATGATAGGGTTTCCCTGTCCCTACCACGTCAGTGTTCCCCAGCAGTGTAATTTTTATACCAGATTACAGTCACTGTACAGGGACAGTCGAACTTCCTGAACTTATTTTTCACCAGTTCAGATTTGAGACTGTTTTCATCTGCAGCATGAAGTACGTGAAAATAAATGAATGAGTCAAACAAGTAAGTTGTGTAATTGTTAACTACATTCTACAGTCTTTCTGTAAAATGCAAAGCAGATGTACATACTAATCTATGGCCTCTTGAATGTAGGTGCAACATTTGCTGCTTACTAGTGCACAAACTACCATACTGTACCAGGGAAACTAGTCTTTAACTAAAAAAAAAAAGAAAAAAAAAAAAAGAAGAGAAATGATAGCTGATAACAGAAATACATTCTGAGCTTACTCACATAATGGCTCCACATACATATATATATATATATATAGTGACAATTTCTTCAAGATCAGAATCAAGTAATAAATGTTGGTTACTGAGTCTTAACAATTTAAAAATTCCACAAAACAGCTTCACCTGGGGCAAACTGGAAGAAAACATAGATGATGTGATACTAAAAGATATGATACTACATAACAAAATTCAGCATGTTGCTTCCCCCACAGAGTAGCTTCCACATTGTTGTTCGAAAGGAAGAGAATACTCCATGTGTTCTGCAAAGACAAAAGCAGCAACATTTGGCATGTGTGCCATTCCTGGTTGTCGCTGACATTCTCTTGGTTTTAACTACATTTTGAATAATCTCTTGTAGGGATGTTACATATTGGCTGGGTTTCCTTTTCTTATGTCATTAAACTATAATATATTGCTCTGTTGGACTCCTACTAATCAATATAACCTATTTTGAATGTCCAGAGGATATGAATAGTATTTATTTTTTAATCAAAATACAACCCTCTGTTATTTGATGAGAATGAAAGCCCTTTGAAGCCTTTTTTTTTCCTTCTCTGTCAGAAAATCCCTGTAAATAGAATGCAGCTAGCTGCAGAGGAAAGGCTAGCATTAAGTGACAGTTTCCACTAGTACTGCAAAGCTACAAATCAGGTAATGAAACCTAGCATAATTTTTTTTAAAGCTTATATGCTCAGATAATTATGGCAGCTAGTGCTGCCTCAGTATTTAAAGGGATAAAACAGGATGGTCAATTTAAACCTGGCAGCCTAAATGTTACTTGACCAGAATGTCAGAATGCCAGATGTTACCTGACCTGAACAGAATGGATGATATTGCTTGAGTAATAGAGGTTTAGATGCTGGTTATATGGTTAATGATAATTAAATGGAGGTTTTGAAAATATATTCAGTCAGCCTAATCTGATATTCCTTTTTTTCCCCCCAAATATTATAAACTAATAAGTAAAAGGTAAAATAAGATATCAGGAAGACATTTGCCTTGTTTCCACATGACATTTTGATTAAGAAAGTTAACGTGACATGCACTGACTACATTGAAGCTGACTAACCAGCAGTCAAAACATGTGGTAATTGTCACTGAGGGGGTCGATTCTAGTCAGGTCTCACGATGATTGATTCTTGATCTCACTCTATTTAGCATTTTTAGTAATGGAAGAAAACAAAATCAGTTCTGACAAAGTTGGCAGATGGCATAAAGAATGATAAAGGAACGATAAAAGAATGAGTATGATAGAAAATGGAGTACAAGCTAACAATACATGCTTTAGTATAGCTGAATAAAACTTTGAATACACAGAAAAAATGTGGAGGCCGCCAAGAAATTGATACTTGATTTGCTCTGAACTCTGCTGGTTGTAACCATGCTTTTGATGCTTCTAACACAAGCTCTCAAATTCCACTCACATGTCAGCATCTTGTAGGCTTGTCAGTCTCCGGCAAGGGTGACTGATTACAATTTCTGTTGATTTTGCTGGCTTTTACAGAAGGATTTCTCAGTGTAAACTCACTCGTAAATGATTACTGCTATTAATATAATATTTCTCATACAGATTGTACTCCCCTACCAATCCAGTAAGCACCAGTTGTTATCTTGGAACCATCATATGCAATGATCCCACATATTTTAAAATTAACTCTCAAGTTCATATGGGGCATCCAAGCCTTCCTTCAAGGGAGCTATACCATTGATTAAGAGATTGGCCAACACTCAAAAACCCCTCCATTTCTTAATTTATCCTTCACAATAAATTGCCTCTGGTTGTGCCCACGGGAGAGATCTGGACAAATGCAGGAAGATTGTCAGGTACAAAATGTACAGCCCGAGAACTTACACAGAGAAATTGAAAATGTTAATGTAGTCCATGCAAAATGATATGCTCAGATGGTTTAGACTTCCTGCCAATTCCTACACTGAAATCGTAATTATTAAGTAGAGAATCTGTCTGGCCTCTGTCATTTCTTCAGTTCCCCAGGCAAGTCACACTAGATGCTGGGGTCTTCTGCAGGCCTCTTATTGTCAGTGCTCCTAAACATCCTAGCCAACTCACGGGCATACAGGCTCTTGGCATCAATAACAGATTATTATGCAAAGGTATTTTCTGTGCTCCACCACCAAGCTTTTAGTGGATGTACGGGACTTTGTAGCATTTATCCTTTGCTCAAATGATGATATCCTGTATCTGCCTTCCTACTAATATTTTTTCTGCTAATCCAGGCATGGGCTCTTTACCTCTGGGACTGAAGGGTTAATCTTCTTTGCTGTCCAGCCTATATGTTTGCTCTAGGAGTTATCAGAAGGATTTGGAATGAAGTGTGAAAATGAAGTCAATGCACGAGGGCATATTGTCTGAGAGTATGTGTTAAGAAGCAGCACAGACAGGCTAAATTCATACTTTGTCTCTATTGACATTGAAGGATCAAAATAAAATGGTTAATCTGAGTTAACACTAACAAAAATACATATATAAGCGTCACTGACTAGAAAATACTTAAGGCTTCTAACTCTCAAAGAAGGAACTTAGAAAGTTTATGAAAAAGCTGATACTTGCAGAAAAGCTACAATATATTAAAAAAGAAGGAAACACAGGGAAGGGAAAGTGAGGCTTTGCATGGACAAACTGTTTTCAAACAATTCAATGCGAAAAGATTTGGTACAGCTAACTGCTCCTGTACACAAAACATAAGAAGAATAAATTATAAGTGATCAAGGGCAAAAATTCCTTATACTGCATCAAATATCAGAGATCCAATTCTCTGTTGCTTTGTGTCTTATCTGTTTCTTCTTCCTTTTTTTTTTTTTTTTTTTTTTTAATAAGCACAAACCACACAACAAGGAAGGAACCATTTCTCTATCTGTGGTAGAGAAATGCAAGCGAGCAGAGGAGGGAGGCCTGCTAAACTTTAATAATTGTCCTATTTATTTTTCCTTCTGGTCTGTAGTATATTAAACAACTGGCCAAAAAAATGGAAACTTTGAATGCAGCTATTTTCTAATATTTTTGATTTGTTACAGGAAGCACAAAGAGCCAGAATCTCAGCAGGATTAAATACATTTAGCTTTCCATAGTTCTATGAAATTAAATGGCACTGTGCCAATCTATATCTTGCAAGCTCATAGACATGAATATGCAAAGAAACTACTTTTTTTGCAGGAAATCTATACATATAGCCACTTTTTTTTTTTTCTCTCTGTCAAAAGTAAACCTTTCCACATGTCACTCCAAAGAAAGGTTTGCATTTGTGACATTGGGGAAAATATGCAGTGTATTCCTCCTGATAAGTGTCAGAAAGAAAACAAAGTCCATGTACAATTCGAAACTACAGTATAGCATATATAAATAAAATCATAATAATAATGCTGTGATTCATGAACCAGAAAGTCTCTGTTTAAGAAATGTAAGAATAAAATTAAGAGTTTAAATTTTTAGTGATATGAAATGCAAGATTTTCCAAGCAAGATCTAAAGAAAGTCTAGAAATATTTCTTTATTAGAGTTTATTGGAAATTGAGCATGAATTCATGCATTATTAAGGTTGAATTAGCAGCAAATATGAGACATAGCATGCATATTTCCCTAATAGGTGACAGCTTTTGACAGTATTACTATGCATATGCTTAAGGACAGGAAAGTCTGGCTTGCTAAGTCCCACCTTCAGGATATTTATTTTCATTTTACAGTAGCATGTGATGAGGTTAAAGTGGTAATTCAGTGTGGTAAATTAAAGGTAAGTTCTCAACCGTCAACTTTTACTTACTTCTTAATTAAGAAAGTGGCCTAAATAGAATAATATTCCACTTTTTATCATCATGACTGTAATCAGTAGTGGAGGATGAAACATACAATACCCAGCACAGCTGAAGGCTGCTAAATTCATTAAAGTGTTTACCAAAACTCTTCTTTAATATGTAGTGAAATGGTAATATTTGCTTTTTTCCAGAACATAAGTTTGCAGCTGAATTTATGGGCTACACGGAAGATCAAAAATCCACGAGTGAGGAACATCTCGGGCTTCTCTTGCGTGGGTGATGGAGCCGCTGCTTGGATGGCTGCGCCAAGATCAGGCGGATGCTTGTCTGGGGAGGAGAATTCATTCTGCAGTATAACTCTCAGTTACATAAGTATGCAAGTAAGTTATATAGGTATGACAACTTACTTTTGGCTTCTGGCAGGTTCAACTGTTGCAATCGCATTTTGCTAGTTATCATGCCGTGTAACTGCCAGGAGGACATTACAAAAGACAAAGCAGTGGCAGAAATTTATCTCCAAGGTGATTTCACTGTGCGAGATTTCTCCTGCTCTCTTCCTCTGTGAGTGCTGCGTCTCTCCCAAAGAGATGTTGATTAAAGTTTAATGCTACCTGTAGCATCTTGTACCTTCCCTCTTCTTATATCTCTTATCATCTAGATTATGTTCATTCCTTGCATTAAAAATACATGCTCTATGGGAAGGAAATAACTAAGGCACAAAACAAACAGTCCAAGGGTAGAATATCACTAGATGATGAACTAATTAATTCAGTGGCTAACTAACTCCAATAGAGCAATGAGTTCAGCGTGCCAAGGTTTGAATTTGCAGAGCTGCAGGCACACGAATGACCAGCTAAAATATTCACTAAGTTTCAAATACACAAAATACTATGTAAGGTATGGAACTGTGACAACTGAATAGTTAATACCCTTTGTAAATGCAAAGGAAAAAGCAAGGCAGATGTGCTCATTCATCAGCAAAAGGCGTCCTTACAGAAAGCAGGAGGGTGGGAGTGTGATATACGAAGATCCTTTCTTGCTGCTCATTTAAATTAGTCCCTGATGCAGACACTGCTGGGGCAGGCCTGCCATGAAGGCAAATTACAGTTCATGAGCCTGAATATAAATCCTACGCATAAACATTTGGATACCTAAAGATGGTCCCTGAAATGTGGATGAAGTCCAGGTCAAGTTAAAAAATATATATATTTTTCCTTTGATGTTGCCCTTTTGAGACCACATTTCAAGTTTTAGGCTAATATATTTGAAATGTAAAGTTCATCTTAAAATACATGTATTTTAATAAATACATATTCAAATATCCAACAATTTTTAGTTCACTCTGCTTTAAAACCTTTTCTGCCTTTGATTCTCAATGACCTAATTATTTCACAAATGGAGAGAATTAATTTCCAGAAGGGAAACTGCTGTTAGCAGCTGTTTCTAGAACCTGAATCCATTTCTGTTTCTGTTTCTTCACTGGTAAATGACAGAAATATTTTCCTCAAAGTCCCGACTAGCAACTAGGACACTACTTTACATGGTATATGTCTGGAATATTGCTCTTTTTTAATGATTTTTTAATGATATTTTATAGCCAAGGTAGTGGACTTAAGTTCCAGCAAGGAGAGTATTTGTGCTGCTTTTGCAGGCGCACACCGCAAGCACTGGGGGGAATTAACACTGATGAAACGGAAGGCTGTTTTGCCGTTCCCACTGAGGACGCCAACGTGGCCACACTGATTCTGAGCAGCCCGACTCAAGCAAAAAATGCTTAGCCCATATATTAGTTATGGAGCTGTATGTAAACATAAAAACAGCTATAAATTAGAAACACATTATTATTAAATTAATAAATGCTTAATTATTTGTCACCGCTTCTTATAGAAACCAAAAGAAAAATTGTTGACTTTAAATGAAGGTTTATTCCCACTGCCAACTCTTTATACTAATGTGCTTAAAGCTATCTGAAGAATGTGTGATAATTTCTGTCTCCTTCTTAAAATGGCTATGATTTACCTGCAGATTTTTTACATATTAGATATACATCCTGAATGCAATATATGATCTATTTATTATAATGAAACACACATAATTGAATTCTCAGGTTTTAAAATTACTTCCTCATCAGTATGTGATGAATCTAATATTGAATATTCATAACATCACATCACTGGCAACTCTCCAGCTTTCCCCTCCTTAGCACTTTAACAGCTTTTCATGGGTGTTTCTTCTTATTTGACATTTTCATCTTAATTAAAACTGTACTATATCTCTAGGATTATATTTATAGTTTTGTACCAAATTTTTATTTTTGAAACAAAGACAAAATATCTGCATTCAGAAAAATGATTATAACAAGCTTCAGTGCACTTCGGCATCAGAACATCAAAAACATTTTTCTTCTCGTGCTGCAATATAGTAATTGTGCTTCTGAGACTTGGCACAGTTAAATTATAACTTTAAAAATAATGGGAGCCTACTCATCTGCACCCATCTGCACAATAAATCAAAAAAGATTCATCATATAAGATTTGAAATGGACATTTAAGCTTAATTAATATAAACGTTTAAGCAAATACATTAAACTTTTTTTAATGCTACTACAGGCTGTATTTTCTAAAAAGACTATTTTTATGTATCATTTATTCTCCCTGTAGAATGCCATGTTCACAGAGATAAACCTTATAATTTAGATTGCTGATTGTCATTTTGTAGCTATTCTTGGAAATGCTAGAAGAAAGACATGATTTTTCTTTTTTTATAATGATCTAAAACATAATCTTTGATGTAAATGTCTTCTTTCTGCAGAAAGCCAGCCATATATACAAATATATGTAAAATGGTATCAGCACAGTGGGTGTTTGTCAGTTGTTATAATGCTAGGCATATTTTTCCATTTTTTTTTCCAATTTCCATGCCTTGTCTGCTATTGATGTAGTATTAATGCTTTAAAAAGATGAAGGAATTATGAGGAACAAAATGAACACCATAGTGGATTTAATGGGCGTGTGTGTGCACTCTGTGAGTCTCACACTGTCCCGGTCTCTTCTGCTTGAATCCCTTCCTCTCTGTTTTTAAAGACAGGGATCTCGGTCATATTACAACACGTGAAAACTAGCAATCACTCTGTGGGTCTCATGAGTGTAGAAAACTGTGTGACTGCATTGATCAGAAAATGAAGGAAACCAGTTTGTAGGAAGGCTTGATTGGCCCTTGATTGGCTTGGTTTGCCCTTGCAAACCAACAAGAGCAAATTAGTGTTAACAGAAAAAATAACTATGAACAACACTGTGTCATTAAACTTATCTTATGCTGATATTGCTTTAGATTACAGCCATAACAATTTTGATCATTACCTATCACAGAAAGCCTAGTCAATCCGATGTATGGTTTCTCATGCTATATTTCATGGGGTTAGTTGAATAGTTGAGAGTTTTTTGTCATGTCCAAGACACTATGAAGCTTATGGAAATCATGTTTAAATATTAACTAGTTAATTTAAATGTTGGATCTGTCACTTCAGAGAAGGAAGAGAAACAGAGTGCAGTGAGATAAAGAAATGTAAATCCCTTGAAGTTCTTATTTTTAATACAACAGATTTAAGTGGCAGTCAGCACTGTGCGTTGTCTTCTGGAAGACAAACGAGCTTTGATCTGTGCTCCAACAAAGAACTGGGGCTTAGGGTGCGATGGAACATGCCCGCGACATGATTACCTTTGATACCCAGCGAGCGCTGGCGTTGCTGCTCTCTGGGCTTCTCGGAGACAGAAGCTGGAGAGCTGCTGCGGAGAAGGTGGGCGACTGCCCACGCTGTTCTTCTCTTGGGATTAAAAATGACTTCAGCTTTCCTCTGTTCATGAGAAGTTGGTACCACTCATAAACACTAGACTAATTTATAAGATCGCTAGATGCAGAAGGAAGTTTGTCTGCTTTTTCTTTTTTCATGGAATAAATCCATATTCTCTTGACACTGCAACCTGAGGTAATATTGTGTATACCAGCTTTGTTAATGTATGCTAGTCTGCTCACAAAACCGTTGCTGCCTGAGCTTACACACTGTCACATTTTAATGCCCTAGTGGCAGAAAGAAAAGAGAATGTGGTATAAGCCTTTTCCAAAATTATATTTGGGATACAACCAATACCGTTTGCAATCCAATAGAAATGTAGCAATTTTAATATATCAGTAAAACATATTCCACTAAGCTGCAGTCCTGCTGCCTGAATATAATATCCCATGCGTGCCTCACTTCTTTATTTATGCTAAACACATCTAACTAAATCAGATTCTTGCCTTTTCTTCTCCCCTTCTATTGTCTGAGACCCACATGCTATTAAACTCTTCCATTTTGTTGTCTATCCTATAAAAGTCATAACCTTTTCATATGATAGCATGACTTCAAGACCCATTCAAAATTCTGATCATTCCTATCAGCCCAATACCATGATAGATTTGTTTTCAGAATCATCAACCTTCTTTAAACACATCCAGAATTTCTGAAATATAGTTGAGTGAAGAAGATTCTGACCTTGTTTTTGGCCCCCCTAAACTCATCCTGTTATTAGTGGTTCAGTTTTCAGGTTTTTTTCAGCTGGTGGTATTGAAGTACTAATACAGTTTTTCTCTGCAAGAATAACATTTTTCCAAAAAATTTTGAACAAAGGGAAAAGAAACTGTACAAATATCACTTTTGATCTGACCAAAGCGACATTAAGGATGAGATTGTGAAAGCTGCTGTCAGATTGCTTAAAAAATAGATACAGAATTAAAACCAGGTTGTAGGCATGGACACAAAATTGAGAGAAGAATGCTTAAACTGTCTCTTAAGAAATATTGGAGAGAGCGGTATGTATGTATGTATGTATGTATGTATG
>JAUBNY010000689.1:266975-278300 GCA_032275445.1 Crypturellus soui | reverse complement strand
GTATGTATGTATGTATGTATGTATGTATGATGGGAATCTTGCTTCTTTCTTGGACTGAGGTATCTAAATGAAAGCAGTAGTGAAGGGTATTTGTGAAACTAGAAGTCAGAAATTCACTCCTGCACAGAGTGATAGGGCAGAAGACCAGAAACCCGGCGGCTACAGCCTTCTAAGAAGATACTTCAACTCCCTGTTTGCCTGAGACTGGCACACAGCCCTTCCTCCCGCTGCAGCCGGGGCTATACCTAAACCCTGGTGGTAAAGACTGTGGGGGACTCCTGGACTCTGCAGCCAGCTTGCAGGTTTCTTAAGGTTTTTCATCCCATACCAGTTTACAGTAATACCTATCAATATGTGGGTTGGTGTGATCAATCAAGTGTCTGCATGCTTGTGGCTTCGTTGATAGTCAGCTGTGCACTTGTTACATCAAAGAGTACATTTGTAGGCAATAAATAGAAAGGCAGAAAATAGATCATGAAACAATTATTTTACTGTGAAGTAGAAACAGAAATCTAGAAAAATGATAGAATACATGGAAGACTTTATTTACCAGAGCAAATATTTTTTCCCAAGAGAGGACAATGATTAAGCACAATTAAATTCATCTTAGTTAAGCAAATATTTACGCTGTATCTTTTAGAGTTGGTGGAGATTACCGTGCTTGTGAAGTGTTTTTTAAATCCTCACAGAATGAATATGACACAAAGACTACTGAAATCAGTGGAAATGTAGAGACATCAGACTGGGGAGCCTGGCATGGGAATCACTCAATGTACCTGGTGGTCTTTGAGAATCACCTCCTCCCCATTTCCACATTACTCCTTCTTGAAGTGATCTATTTTAAAAGCAGTTGGATTATGCTCCCATTGCTCTAAATAGGCATCTCCTCATTTATAATCTAAATGCATTCAGGGCTGCTTTGTACCCACTTGCTCTTATGGCAATCGTATGCTTTAGCTTAAGTGGGTTTTGTTTCTTCCCACTGTTTTATTTATAGACAGTTATCCTCTCTTGCTAGTCTAAACCGAGCCAACTTATTCTAGCTTTCCTATCAAGAGAGGTACTCCATTTATTGCTCATGCCAGAAGCAAATATTAACTCACTCTGTGTCCTCAGCCAGAAAAATTCACAGAGCACAGAGCAGATTTCAGAAATATCCAAGTTATTTCTTACATTTATAGTCCCTGCCTGACATTTAGCTGTGCAGTACAGTTTTCAGGATAGGTAGTATCTAAAGAAATAAAGTGGTACTGCAATAATGGTGCACAACTGTTGGTTTTAATTAATAGCTAAGGACAGCTTTTACAGAGCTTTATTGCTGCCATCAGAAATTACATTCTTGTTTCCGAAAATAATTGTCTCCCTTACCCCTCCCCCCCTTTTAATGCGTATTTTATTCTGGCTTTGAATTGCTTCTGATTTCAAGCCAACAAAATGGATTTTAGGATTCATGACTGAAGAAAAAATGACATTGAACTTCACCTTCTAAATGTAATCCCTTTAGTTCTTGGGGGCTGATAATGCAGCCGTCTTGGCTTTAATGGCAGCTGTTTCCTCAGACTTACTGTCCAATTTTCAAAAATATGTGAAATACTTATTTTAAGTCTCAAATGACACATGTTTAGGAACATTACTATAATGAATAAAGGCATTTTTGTAGTGTCACTAAACATATAATCAAGCTCTCAAGAGTCTGCAGCTTTGAGCTGAAGTGCTATATTATGTTTTCTCCTTCTAGCATTAACCCTATTGGATGGTCTGTGCAACTTGGTTATTTGTCCTTTGTGGAACACTCATCTTTACCAACTATTGACTAAAAGCCACTAAAAGACATTTTTTGAACAGTGTCTACAGAGACAGCCTTCATCTGCTATATTAACTGTATGTTGGGAAAGGTAATACATGTGTTACGCATTAATTCCTGGAAAAGGTAAGCTTCAGAAGAATAGGTCTAAGGCTAAATATCAATTTCAGGCTTGATTTCCATAACGTAAACTGTTTTCTAAGCAACCTTAATTGTTGTGAGTATTGGGAAAAATACCTTATTACAAATATCCATCATTCCATGCCAAACTGTGAAGACAAAGCTATAATAAGTTTATATGAGAGGGATGCCCATTAGGAGCAAACACTGTTAACTCTCATCAGCTGCTGGTTGCGATACTGACCTGTTTTTATATGATGCAGATTGGACCCCATACAATTACATGGCTATGAAGAATGTTTATTTGCTGCCAAAGAATCAAATTCCTAGGGAGTTTTACGTTCTTTTTGTTTTGAAAAGTCAATTCAAAATTAAAAAGGGAGTGTAACTCTACATATTGAATATTGCATGACTAGTCTCGCCTTTTGATTATTCTGTTTAATTGTTAGTCATTTGTGTTTCTGTGATATGTCTTGGCCATGTTATTTCTCCAGTCTTGACCTCAATTTCGTTAGTCATGTTAAACTATTTTTGCTATAAATCATATAATCATAATAAATACTTGGAATTATGTGATACTGGTAATCCAGAAAAATCCTGTAGCACATTGTACATGCAGACAAATGTGCACTCAGATTTACGAGTTAATGCAATGTTTCTGGCAAAATTGTTTCTCCTTAGCTTGCAGTATTTTTGCTATGCTGAAAAGCAGTGTTCTTCTGACAAGTGGTAAGCAAGTAGGCTTATACTTTTTTTATCAGGCTTCTTATATTTGCTGTATGAGCTCAGGAAAAGGACAACAAACTCTAGCAGTTTCTGGAATAAGTCTATTTTTGTTGCTTTGGCTTTGATCCTACTCAAAAATCTATATAGAATTTGTCATAGCATCTAACAAAACTCCACAGAGATCTTAGTAAATAAAGATCCATTAAGACTGAGTGCTGCAACGAACATTTTAAAAGAAAACATTCTTGTTACATCACTATATTTCATTTCAACTGATGTATTATCTCTGTGTATCAATTAGGAATATAATACTGTGCATGAAACAGCACATTAATCCCTTTTTATGAAAATAGATTATTTATATCAATGGCTGTTAATGTCTTAAATTGCCATATTAAAGGTATAATCCCTTTACCTATGCCAATGACAATTAAATGTCCAGTGTCCAATATGAAAGTCAGAACTGCAAAAACACTGGACCGAGAAAGCAGCAGACCTTCGTGACAAATATATTTCAACTGGGTATGAGCAAAATCTAAAAGCAGTTACGAGAAAGAGAAAAGATTTTGTGTGTGTGTTTAATTTACACCCTTTTCCTAACATTTGATCTTCTGGTGCTAGAGTTTCATTACAATAGCCAACACTGGACACTTGTTGTTAGTGTGATTTACCACAGTATTTCTTGGACAGAGAGAATATGAAAAACCTAACTGCAGCATCTTCAAGGGTAACAGTTTGATTAATGAAGACATTGTGATGGCTGCTGCTATCATCATTGACCTAGGCAAATATTCTTCATCAAAATGAATAAGTGTGTCAATGCTGCTTCTCAGTTTGGTTTTCAAATAGAAGCTTTTGGGAAGTCTGCAGGTCTCACTCCTTCATAAATAAGGAACTGGAATGAAGGAGTAGGAGGAGAAATCTCTGATGTCTTTTTATCCAAACAAACCACAGCTTTTATGATTTGTTGGCTTTAACTTACTTGGACATCTGCCATACTAGCATCACATTACTTTACCCTTGAGATAAACTAATAACCCTACTAAAGATTTTAAAGAAAATCTTTAAAATTATGAAATGATGCATTTTCAGGCTAAGTTCTTGTCCAAAGTTTGATGCAAAATGTCAGTTTTCACACTTCTAAACTAGACATGGTGGAAGCTTCACCACACCTCTCTGTATAATCCCTGTCTTTAAAGTTTCAATTAAAATTGAATTACCCCTGGCACCCCATAATTCAGGGGAATACTGAAAGCAGCCTTTATGGGGGAAACTGGAGTAGAACTATGATGACCTTCTGGAAGAAAAGTTCAATTGTTAACAACTGACACTCAGGCTTCTGCGGCTTGAGTACAAGAACTGTACTTAGGTAGCTAAGTACACATCCATATCCTGTGATAAAGCATGTTAGTTAACAATCTGGGAAAAAAATGCCAAGCAATTTATAATAAAATTTCTATCTATTTAGCCTTAGACATTAAGATGATAGCTGATTTAGAAATCTATATATGTATTGGATTAGGCAAAATTATTTCCGATGAGTTCCTGAGTTTTGAAATACTGCTTATGCTATAGACTGACAAGGCTTTTTTATTTTTTCATTTTACAGCAGAAATTATCACATACCTGGAAGACATACCACATGCTAAAGTGCGGAATTTGTTTAAAGAATTTGTACAAAAACATGAAAACAGAGCTGGTTATTTGCGTAATTACGGCCACTAATGTTTTCAGAAATTATTGTGTTTTTATATGTATTCTGCCAATGATGTTTTAGTGCTTTCATATTACAGAATCATCATTCATTTTAAAGCCTTACCTATACATAATTTCTAATTGCACACCTCTTTCTGATTTTTATCTTTTGTCACCTTAGTTGCTGCTGCTGTATAACCAACAGTGTGAACCATGACCACCTAAGTAAGTACACCACTCAAAGGTAACGTATGTCAGCCACCGTGGAAACAGGACAAACCACAACCTAAATGAAAATCATTTGTACAAAATTTCTGATGTCTTTATTTTATGAAGAGAGTTATGCATAATGTCTTCATAACTTCCAGGCTGAGAATAATAGCGGCGCTAGCCAGGAATTCTATAAATTCTATACTTAGGTATCAAAAATATTGCTATGCACCTGTGCTTTCAGCAACTGGTGAAAATAAATATAAGTTGTCATGTGTAGGGCTTTTTTATTTTTTTAAGCCAGAAGGCGATGAAAGCTTTCTATTAACTCTAGATGAGTTGGACCATGAAGAAATTTTACACTATGAACAGATTTAAAAGGAAAACTAAATGTAATGGAAGAAGAGATATGACCCATGTTCAGTTTTTAATGTAATAAAAACAATTGGCTTCTCCCACTTGAAAGGAATTGCGTGTTCTGTGCTCAGTAATGCTAATCCTGACAGTTGCTCCTGGCCATGTATCTCATATAATTTTGAAAGGTACAAAGACATGAATTTTTTTTATATGAAACAGACTCATGGATATTAAGATGACAGAGGGTGAAGTGAAGAGTGTGGGCTTTGAAGACGGTTTTCAAAGCTACTAACTTTTTATTCTTTTCTGAGAGTTATTCTGTCAAAGATACTTAGCTCAGCTGTCATTTCTTACTTACTAATGCCATATGTTTCACAACTTAAATCAGCAGATCCATCTGTGTTATTGGTAGTGAATACCAGTGGTTAAGTGCATACTCTGCACACACATAGCATTCTGCTATATGCAGTCTCAATTCTGATTAAAATAAACTATTAGCCTTTAAAAAAAAATAGGATAGACTTTTTCAGGTATGTGATCCAGGAGTTGAGAGAGAGATCACTTTGCTCCTACCTGCATAATTTGTTCAAAATAATTTATGAAAGAAAGTCATTTCATTAATTATTTCAAATTCTAAATAAATTTGTTTCGATATTTGTAGTGCTTATATGACACAGCACCAGAGGGGCATCCGGGATTCTTTTCACCTGTGAGTGTTTGGAAGAAAACACAGCAAGGATGGAAGATATTACTCCATTCCATCATCTACAATATATTTTTATCTATTAGACCAACTTAATTGTAAATAACATTAGATTAAACAATTTCAATAACACTCATTGTCTCATATTATCATCAGCAACATAGTTCAGGAAACTTATTTATGAAATAAGATATTTAAACTGTGTTTTGCTTAGTTTTCTAAAATCTGAGACTCTTCATTTGAAAGCAGAGGTATATTAAACCCATAGTGGTGCTAATGTTTCCTCATATCCTGTATTTGTGGTATCATTAAAAACAATCAAACAAAACCAGAAAAGCTTTCTATCACTTTCAGAACAGTTCTGGTAGTGTAAGGGAGTTCCAGAATTGCACATACCTTATAAAAGTCACTAGCAGCCCCTTCAGTATCAACCTGTTTACTTCTATGATGCATAGCATTGCGTTAGACGAGGATTTCAGTTCGTGTATACCAATTAGCACATTGCTGATTTCTTTCTAACAAAAAAAAAACAGTCTATCATGAGTTCTTTCTGAAATGGCAACTTTTGAACAGCCAGAAGAGATGGTATTTGACAGCTGTCAGCTCAACCTTCCTTTAGAGGGCTGGTTTCAGCCTCAGAGAGCATGCGCAGTCGGACTTTGCCTGGCTAACTGTGGAAGGAGGTGAGATAAGAGAAGTAAAATCTCTGTGCAGGCTCGGGGTGAGGGTGACTCAGCTTCCCATAACTGCTGCTCAAACTTCAGAGCTAAAATACTGCCTGATAGTGACCTGTGGGAGCAGGTATTAAAAGCTTTGTGTCAATGCCTTTCTAGGGTGCCTGGATTTCTCTCTCCCCTCCCATGTCCTCCCAGTCCCCATTTAGGGTCAATACCAAAAACTGCCTTGTTTTCATGCAGAGACAGAGCTGCTTTATTGAGGGAGGAGAACTGCCTGGACTTCTGACCTAACACAGAAATGCCATCCATAATCAAAATAGAGAGTAGGGCTACCTTTACTTTAGACCATTACATCTCACTTTTGTCTAGAATAAAATAGACTAAAATAGAGAATAAAATTCTATAGAAGAGCTGCTTTTAATCACATAAAATTAGTCCCAGGAAAAAAAAAATCCTTGATTTGTGTGTTAGATTAAGTCTAGCACATGAAAGTATGTTGCTAGATGCCTCAAAAAGCCTGTTGCAGCCAGTAGATTCAAACACTTCATCCTTCCAGCAACATGGCAGACACGCTCAAAGTTATTTTGAAAGGAGACATTTTCACAGCAGCTCCCACTGAGAAGAACCGCAGCACTGGAAGTGCTGAGCACTTTATGATAAAGTGAAATGCTAATACTACACACACACCTCACCTGCCTTTTGTCGGAACCCGGTCTTGCTGTTCCCTGGCAGCCATCTCTCACCTCGTATCAAGAGCTTTAACAAAGACTTGCATTTGAGCTCAGTGAAAATGGGTGTTCCCTATGTGCGTAAAAGGCATGAAAGATTGTAAAATTCCTTCAAGAAAGATATGTCTGCCACCACACAGTCCAGCCTAGGTTTCAAGTCTGCATTTACCAACGACAGCAGTTAAGATGACAGTTAGCTTAGTTGATGCTAGTAAAGAAGGACTTCTGCATAATTCAAAAGAGGGGTAGGAATGAATAAAATGATAAATACAATTAAGTGTATCATGGAAATTCTGGGAAAATTATGACATATCCCTGAGAACAGAAGTAGCTGCATAATCAGTGTAAGGAAGAACTCTGAGTCTAAGAAACACCAGCAGCAGTTGTCCTGAAATATCTGGTTCAAGATAATGCTCAGCTCTGTGGAGTTAGAATAAACTGATGAAAACCTAAAATTAAATGTTGGAAGAATAGAACCAAACCAGAGACTCCCCTTCACAAGATTTGCTAAAGAGCTTGATATTGAATTTCATTTCTTTAATTAATTTTCTTCTTTGACAAAGGGCTATCCCTGTCTCACAACGAATGGCAATCCTTGCAGACAGCAATTAGGCTCGGACTGCATGCGGATGGCACGGGTGTGAGTGGCTGAAAAGTCTTGCTCTCTCAAGCATCTATCCCCAAGGACTTTTGTTGCTTGCAGTTCCAAGGTTGATAGCTATACTGACTGTTCCTATAATATGAGTGGATAAAGCCCTGAATCTCAGGAGACCGCCTCCTGAGTGACCACAATAAATCATGTTTGTGATGCTTTTCTCTTCTGAAGTTTTTGATTCATTGAGTTGCCAATACAGTAAGTATTCCCAGTCACATCAAAAATAAGAGCATCAAACAATCCTTAAATTAGTCTTGACATGAATATTTAGGCTGTTTATTTTTTTTTTCTGTTGTTTTTAGTACTTCTTTCCTGAAATTTTAATAAGTCCAATGGATTCTCAGTATTACAAACCTGGCCATTCCCTCGTACCACCAAACGTAGCAACTCTCCTATTTTTGTGTGGAATAAACAAAAAGTCACTTTTGTCATGTCTGTCTGCCATTTGTACTACACTCTTGCTCTCTGCTTTGATATTCATGCCAGGGTTCAAATTTTCTTTCCATTTAAGACCATATTTTAAACAATTCAGGAAAAATAAATGAAAGCATTTTCATGGGTGTTAATTAATTTTGTCCGATTGATTCCAGGCAGTTGAGACTTCTCAGGCCTGATTTTCCACAAAACCGGACACGTCCATCATCACTGGGTGACAGCAAGATAGCTGTAGCAGCAAAATCTCAGAATGTCTGAAAAACAGCCCAAGATCTCAGCCCGGGCATTCATATAAATGAAAACATTTAATATCAATGAGTACAAAAAACAGTAAACATAAAAATGATGAATACAAAAGCTAGGACAGTTCTGTTTAACTATACTGAAGGGCCGAACTTGGTATTACAAATTTTCTTCTTCAACACAGTATCCCTGCTCTGAGGCCTCAAAGAACCCAGGGGAATTTCTTCCATATTCAGCTGAAAGGAAGCTGAGTAAGTTATTCAGCATTTAGTTCAGCATTTAGAGTATATTTCTATTCGTTAAGCCAGGGAGTAGAATGGCTTCCTAACAATTATGAACGATTGCGTGCCTGCTGCAGTAATACCCCTGCTCCAGATCTATCATGAATGATCCATCTCCACCACCCGAAAAATCACTCCAGAGGATCTTATGTCTTTAAAGCCAGGTTCATAAACCAAAGTTTTAAGTATTCTCATCAACTCTTTTCTCATTTTATTTTATTTTCCTTCCCCTTTTCGTTTCCTTTCAGCTTGAATTAAGGAAACTATCTGTAGTTCATCTAGGAACAAAAATAGGCACGCTGGAGATAATACTTTTTATACTAACTTTTGAATTTGCTAGAAATTAGTTCTGGAAAGGCCAGTTCATTTCTGCTTATCAGACAGCACAAGGAAAGGTTTTAAAATGTGGTTGACTGTGTGAACAACATTAAAATATTTGGCCAATCTGAAATAGAAAGTAATATGAAAAGGCTAACACGAAGCATAAAATAATCTCTCCAAAAATGAATTCAGCCCTTTACCAACTGATATCTGTAGTGCATGAGGCGAAAAACACAGGCTGCCCCTTCAGCGGTTCCTCGCCAAGCTCTCCAAGGTGTTTCCAGGTGTGCTCAGTGCATTACAGCACTCGTCCTGTGCAGCCAACCCCAACCAACCGTGTTTGCTTCCAGCACACGGCGAGCATCCTCAGCAGAATGGATAAGATCTCTGAACTCAAATACAGGGAAAAGTATTTGGATTCTCACAAATTTCCAAAGGAGGTTTTCTTTTTAAAGCAAGAGACACACTAATGCTGTTAGTATGTTTGTTCGTTAGTTAATGTTGTTCATGTAATATTCTTAGCTCTCACTACCTCACAGTTGATTTCTAGGTGCTTTTAACATATGAACCTTTTTTGTTTGTTTGTTTTTTAATAGTACATTAGGGAACTTATGGGGAACAGTATAGACGTGTTATTTACTGTTTGCTATGTCAAACACAATTTCAATTTCTTGTAAGTCGAAACTCCCATGAGAGAAAGTCTCAGTCATCCCCATTCCACGTGTCAGCTTTCCTGAAAACTTGTCACTTCTGACTTACTGTGTTAGTCTAGTTTAGCTGTTGTCAAATCAGCAATTCAATATATAAACAATGTAGCTTTATAAATTGTCAAGCTAAAAAAATTTCTATGTACTTCATTCTACCATTTCATTTTCTGTTCTCCTGCCAACTTTTTTTAAGTACTAGGAATGTACACAGACTGTACAATAAACATCAGAAACAATTATACTGATAGAGACAGTCCTTTGGGGGATTTATTTCTCTTACACAGGGTAATACTAAGTATATAGATATATTGGCTAAAAGAAGTGATATATGAAATTGATTAGCTGAATAAATTTCTGTATTGTTTGGAGAATAAAACATACTGCATAAGAGGCTAAAAATTAACTAACAGATGTTAGACCTGTTAAATATGATGTTAAACATGCTAGCACATATTCTGTCTCAGCGTTTTCACACTTACGCAATTATTTAATAGAGTATATTATCATTTCTGATACTTCCAGGAATCAATTATTTTCAATTTGTAGTCCAATAATATTAACATTGTAAAATATCAAAGGGGTAAGACCTTTTCCCTGCGTTTTATGGGGTTATGTTACTATATAAGCTGGATATAGTGGAGTCTGGGAGAGGGCTGCTTGTCTTGGAAGAAGCGCTAGCTGTTTGCACCATCCCCGTGCTACAGCACTGCCTCTGCAGGAAGAGTTTGCTATTGATTTACCTCTGCATTGCTGTGACAGAGCCGATGCAGTAGGGAAGGCCCTGCGAGCTCATTCGTGCTTTGCATTCATGGTCTTGCTGAGTTTCAACTCTTCAGCTTTCCTTGCTGTGACATTATGCAAGTTTTGGTTACTTCAGCATATTCCCATGGCATGGATATTTATTGCTTTCTTTAAAATCAGACTGCACCACTTTGCTCCTCATAGCACTTAAAGCCAGTTCTTATCTTCCAGCTTAAAAATAGCTTCACGTCATTCTTTTGAAGAGCTTCTCTCTCGTGAAAATTCATCAGGGTTTATTCCTCAGGACTGTATACAATTTTTTAAAAAAACAGATATAGTAAGGGTTCCTAGCTTAATTTCCTTGTTTTAGCCCATGCAAGAAAATATATAGGTCGGAATTCAAAGTCCTTTTAGCGGTCCAGGTTTCCCAAGTAGTGTTCTTAATAACTGTAGCATCTTTCTCCTCTCTTGCTGACATTTTTCACCTTTTAATAGTCCTGCAGTTAAATAGGACTTCTCCTGCATAAGATTCTCCCCTCTCCAACTGTGCTTTATCTGTGAGCTCTGAATCTGGTTTCCTAGCCCTGGGATTTTTTAAAATTTGGCTATTTTTTTTCTGACCATGAGCACTTTGTAATGCTCTAAAATCTTGAATGTAAATCCCAGTACCTTGCAGAGAGACTGGAGTGAGGTATTTTCTCATAGTGTCCTTCGACTACCCATGCCTACCAAGATTTGATTATTTGAATGGATAGGGACCCTCTATTGATATAACTTAACAGAAGGAAGCAGAATTTCCTCAGAATTCCCTGGGATTTTCTATCCAGTGAAGGAAAAATGCTTCTTTCCTTCAAAAACCACCTCTAGACAGATTCCCTGGGTCTTTGTATCCAGTATTCTGCCTTCTGCAGCAATATCTGAA
>JAUBNY010000689.1:238180-258311 GCA_032275445.1 Crypturellus soui | reverse complement strand
CTGAGGAACTAGACTAAATATTGTGAAGAATTTAGCTGCAGGGCAAATGTTTCCTATTTTCAATTTTTACAACTCATCCCTCTCCCAGGATATCCCCTAATACCCGCATTTATAATCCAAATGATCTTTCCTGCTGGATGGTTTTACCTGTGCTGTGCCCCGCGTACCTATGCACTTGGAAAAGCCAATTTTGTCAGTATTAAGGCTTGGCTGAAATTTGAGTAACAATTATTAAATTCACTGCAGCATGGCAAAAGCTCAAAAGGCTTTTTCCAGCCTTCTTTTGGAGTTTGTGGCTACACATGAAACTCATATCTCTTCCTCCACCTCCTAAAATTAAATTTGGGCTGGTATTTGGGCTGGTGTTTGGCCTCAGAATAATAAAACTCTGGAGTTATTTCAAAATGTGCTCTTATATCCCAAAATGCACTCTCCATATCCCATAAAAATTCATAATAACTGATGTATCATGGGATGAAGGAAATAGCATGCACTGAAATACATGGAAGGAGGGTCCAGTTGTGTGAGAGCCTTTAAATCTGTAGAAATCAGAACACTGTGCACCTGCTAGCACTAAATCACAGGACAACTGGTCTTCTCTGTTCTACCCTGCACTACTCCAGCTTTCCAAATATAGCTATTCATAAATAAATAAATAAAATAACTAACTAAATAAAAAGTGTTGACAAAACTTTCATTAAAGGTTGGTTTGTCTGCAGAACAACTTCTTGATTCAAGAGAAAATGAAAGGCACATCAGGGAGCTGCTGCGCTTTTCAGCGCAGTCACAACAGAAATGCAGTTTTCTGAGGAATGTTAAAGTGGAGCTTGCTGAGAGGAGCTGGTGGAGGTGGCGAGAAGGCCAGGCGGGACCTCAGGAGGCCGACACAACACTCCTGATTTCTCTAAATAATCTTTCTGTGACCTTTAGTGAATTGTCTAGGATATATTTTTCAAGAGTACATAAGGAATCCAGATGCCTAAATCCCACTAATTTTCAGTGAGAATTAGTGTACTGAATGCACCTGAGCCACTCACAGATGGTCTATGAAATTGCTTAGGAAAATGAGTCACCAGGGATTTAGGATGGCTTTTTCTATTTCATGTAGACTGGTGTTGCTTTTTCATGTAGACTGCTTCACAGAGATACAGGAAGAGCTTGACTCCTCCCGTGCTTAGCGCCTTGGGAGGTCAGATGAATGTAGATGCACAAAATCCCTCTTCTGTATATGACCCAGATGCAGACTTTGCCTGGCTTCCGTTGACCAGGGTTAGAAAGCTGCTCTTGCACAGCTGGAGATGCTACGAGGTGAAGAGATGCCACCCTTTCCCAAAACTATGGCCAGCTCATGTCAATCACGTAGAAGGCTGCTGACTGCCCACAATTAAAAATATTAATATGCAGTTTCAGGTGATGTAGAAATATCACTAAGGAGAGGAAACAGGCTTTGTATGGTCTTCAGATTTATTGTCTGGAAAAAAAAAGTTTATAATTCAGTTGATTATCCCACTGCCTATGAGAACAAGAAAGAACTGAAGCTTTTCTGGCACAGGGCTCGTGGGTTAGCTTCAGCGCTCCTGGCCACAAAGCATTTCTCTCAGCGTTTCAGAGAAATCGCAGCGTTTAATCACCTAGCACTGGGGAGGGCAGCACCGCCCTCCCCGGGGAACAGGGGAGGTGGCACTGAAAGGCTGAGGCTGGCGATGAACTGGGAGTTATTTCATCTTGGTTTTTCGCTCCTCAGAAGGCACAGAGAGAAGTTCACTGCTACAAGAAATAGGCAATGCCCTCCGGCACTGAGGCCTCAAGCGCGTGTGCGTGCGGGTGCGGGTGCACGTGTCTCCTCCTCGCACCATGGGGCAGAGCAGCTTTTCAAAAACCCTTTCCACACGAATAACTGAACTCATCGCAGACACGCAGGACAGACCAAGCTGCAATACTCTCTGACATTAACCCTGTAGGAGGGGTGTTGCACCCTGGCCAAACAGCTATGTGCTGGGAGACTGCAAAGATGTATCTCTGCAAAGGTGTCTTCCCCGACCAAAAAAATCACCAGGCAGAACGTATGTTTTTTCCATTACTTCCACCTTTCCTATCCCCAGCTGCCAAATATATATTTATTAAAGATGCATATAGGTTTTTTTTGTTGTTTTTGTTTGTTTGCTTTTTGGTCTAAGCATACAACCATAGATGTCCCACTGGCAACGTGCTCGTTGGAGAGAACTTTTTAGTCAGCAAACAGGAATACAGAGAGGCGGACTGGGCCAGACTGCTGATGTTCACAATTTCGCCCTGTCGGTCAGCTCCTTCACGGCCAGGGGTGGGCGCATCCCGGAGCACATCTTGAGGGATATGGGGAAAATCCCTCACAGCAGCTGAGGTGCTGGGAATCTGCAGGTGTCTCCAGGGTCAAAGAGAAACTAGTTCTGAGGACTTTGACTGTGTTCTTGGATGAAAACTTTTTGGATATGATTCATGTGATTTATGTTCTGATGGGAACACTGGTACTATTTGAGGCTTTGGATTCATAAATTAAACTGAATTTCAAGACTTATATCCATGTAAATTGAAACTAGTGAAGAGGTTTCTACAATGCCTACAAAAAAGTTCCTACAAAAAGTCAAGCTGGGCTGCCTACATCTCTGCAATAACGGCATTGTATCAAACTGAGCTAAATGTGTTAATGCAGTAGTATACCATTGTATTAAGTTAATATACTACAGCATGAAATGAACTTTATCTGTTTGGAAAACACAATTATTATTCAATGTAATACGATTTCCTGAGTGTGTTAGTACTTCAGAAATAGGAACCATAGTCAAAATATGATTACTACCCCAGCAAGAGAGCTTTTCAAATTCCTCTTATTGATTTGACTTTCAGGCTCAGTATTTTGGGTTTTTTTTTTCCCTTGGACTTAGTGAATGTAAAGAAGTTAATATAAGTATCCAGCAGTCATATTCCTAAAATCATCTAAAAGAATTTTAAATAGTCCAGAGAATATGTAAATATGATTGTGTTGAATGACATTTCTAGTGCTACCTTTCTTTAATAAACTGAAAATCATCTGCTTTATAGTGTTTCTAATTTTCATTACAATTCATTTTAAGAGAATTTCTATTATTTCAAATATAACCAAACATGAGGGGTACTCCTCCATTTATTTGGGGGGATAATTCATGACATTCTTCATCTCTAAAAATCAGTGTTCACTTTACCTCATTTGTAAGCTGATTTGGCTTAATACAGAAGAATGACCAAGATTCACAGTTTCAATTATATATTGATCTATAAATACGTTTAATCCTAGTACTCAACTAAATGTGATGTATAAGGAGAACATGACTAGAAAACAACAAATCGTTTTCTGTTACTAATGCCCAACCAGAAAAAAAAAAGTTTTTTTAAATTGTTGTTATTGTTTGGTTCCTATTAAAGACAATAAGCAATGATGTGATCTATTATGATGACTGGCCAGAGGAAACATGAGATGAGATTTGTTTTCTCTGAGCTGGTTCCAGCTGCTCAGCTGTGGACATCACAGACAGATGGCCTGAATAATGTCCCCTCTTTGAACTTTCCTATTTGGCATATGTCTTCCATAAGAAGCAAGCTTAGCAGGCTGCAGTGCCCATCACGTCTGCTCTTGTGACTTTTTAAACTGCTGTCTGACATGAGAGACATTGCAGTCTGTTTCACCATGCTGCAAAATTAACCTTTCAAATGCATGAATATACACGGTTAAATGTAGCTCTTTAAAAAATAAACTAACAATTGAGCAAAAGATCATTGACTTAAAATGATGAAACGAGGATATGGATAGAGGTCAAAATGGCTTAATGTTCTTTTGTCCTTTTAACAATATCTAGTTTAATCTTCTGTGCTACCATTCCTCAGTCAGACCCTTTCAATATATTTATCTTCACAACAGCACAGTAAAACAGGGAATGATCGTGTCTACTTTTGAGATGCACATTCTTGCTAAGTGAATTTGGTCAGCAGAGGTGTCTAAGTTAGGAGCTTAGAGAACCCAAGTAGTTTCTAGAGTCATAGTGCTGTGTACACATTGCTCAAACCAAACTGGAGCTTTTCTCATGCATCTCCCTGTGCCAAATGTTTCCAAACAGGGAAGCTGAGCACTTTGGAGAAAAGCAAGGAAAAGAAAGGATTATTTTTGAAAAGGGTTGAACTCCTCTGAAGTTCATGTTTCTGAGGATGTTTTCCTCCTATGCTTCTACTGTGATGTGTAAGAGCAAGAAAAAGAAACTGTAATGTTTCACTGTGAGCTGTTTGTCTGCTCTCGAGGCAGCAAATGTGAAACTCGAGCAGTGGCAGCTGCAATGTGCCACTTACCTTGAGCTGTGCGGGCTTAAATTATAGAGGTCATTTAGAGGGAATTTGCAGGGGCTTTATGGATGAAATGAGGTGGTCCATGAGAGGCGACTTGTCCCCCATAAAGAGGCAAATTTATTGAGGGGACATCGGTGCCTTTAACAGGGAACCTTGGCCATTTAAGGGCCACTTAGCCTGCGGTCAGCTACACACATTCAATTATAAGACCTACGGAAAAGGAAGCCTGTGATTATAAAAACCAGCAAGTGGCTCAGCTCTGGCTGGGAGCTGCAGGAGGGGAGATAGGATTCTGCCACAAGTCTGAAACAGGGGGATTAAAGAGAAGGCAGTGGGGAGCATATGTTACTTTAATATCCTTACCTGTGGTAGGCAAGGGAACTATTTTGTTTTGAAGTTTGCCTAAGTTTCATGCTGGAGAATAAATTGTATCTTGGCAAAGTGGAGTCCTTCCTGTTCTGGGGAAGGCCAAGCAGGTCACCTTTAATGAAATCCTCCACAGGTACCACGATTCAGCTGATAATATTACTTAATGACTCAAGAACTTGCTTCCAAAAGGGAAAAGAGATGCTTTCTTATGGTCATTTACTGTTTTCTGTTCTTCTTTTAACATATATATATTACACAGGGCCATATCTTGGTCTGAAATCTTTTTACACCAGGTATAGTATACTGAACCTGTGCAGATGTCCTTACTGAAAGCCCTGTGGGTTCTGGAGCAGCATGGACTCATGTATCTGTGCCTCAACATCTCCACCATCCCCATTCTACAGTGAGATTTTAATTTTCCTCAAGAGATTCCTGGGAATCTTGAGCATTTATGTGCTTGTTGGTTGCCCCCTCCTTGTTCACTTTGAGTAGTGCAAAAGCAGCTACTCAGATCAAGTTTCTAAATATATTGCTGCTTAATGTGCATTTTACCACAGGAAGAGACTATCAAGGGCATTTGCCAAACTTGACTTCCAAGCTACTACTTGTTTTTACTCTTTTAAAAATAAGGTTATAAATTAGTTTAAATCCAGAGAGCAGCAAAACCTCCTCCTCTGACAACAGTTAGCACTGCTTATTAATTAGCCTGCCGAGCTGGGTGCTGTTTTGCTTCACATTTTTGCTGTGTTTTAGAATAAACAATAACAACATGACACCCATACTCCTTGAGTGCATTGACAAAAACACATGTAGTCAATAGAGCTGCCAGTAAACAGCCCTTCTCCAAAAGCAAGCTACCCTACTTATCAGCGCTGGGATTCAAGGCATGAGCTCCCGGAATCAGCAGACATTTGGAAACACAGGGCCAGATGGCAGGTTCAGAAGTGTGCCCGGCCTGGGAGCTGCTGGCCCCGGTCCCCAGCTCTGCTCTTCAGAACATCTCTTCCTCTGCAGGGTTTCACATCTCCTTTTTCACTCAGAAGGCTAAACAAACATAGAAGCTGTTGCATGAAAAATAAGCATATCTGGTGGTATCTAGGCAGTATCTAATGCCCTGTGTGTTAGTCTTTAGTGGAATAGCAGCACTAAATTTGGAAAGAAAGACAATTTCATCATCCTAGTTAAGTCTTGTAGAACTAGATTTTCTAGATAAGTCAGAAAAGTCTGGTAGTATTTATTTCTGGACAACGGGAAAAACAGCCACATACAGACATATAAAATAAAATCATGAACAAAAGCTATCAGTCATAAATTATGACCATAAATTATTGGTCATAATTAATTAAACAGGAAAATTGCAACATAAAAATCTAGTGAGTTCTCTTTTTCTGTCAAGCAAAGATGTGGAATCAGTATATCATCTTCTAGACAAACTCTTATGATAATGTACTTTCCTATTTTCTCATTCTGTTGAAATTTTGGGCATGATTCCTACAAACATTTATGCATGTAAATATATTGCCTTCATGTGAGAAGCACATGAGACAAGAGGCTGTAAAAGGCCAAGATAACCAGATCATCTACTCTCCTATATAAGAGTAGCCATTGAATTTACTCTTGCTTGTATTTTTAAGAAATAATACCTCTTTTTTATATGCTTTTTTTTTTGCTATATATACACTTCCTCTGTGTCATATACTGTGACAATTTACCAACTACTGCAAAAATCAAGAGCTTTGAGATAATGCCAAGAAGTGGCTTAACATTTGAAGGATTACTTCTAGTGACTATTTATTCATCAATATTCATATAAAAATAGGAGTTAAAGTCTGATGGGAAAAGGCAGGATAAATCTTTTATACCTTTATAAATAAAAATAGTAGTTTTTAATACTTAACAATACCTTTCAATTATGAGGAGCAAAGTTCAGGTCTGTGAAGGTTGCTGACAATTTATCAGTCAAATTTCCCCACTGCAAATCTGCACGGAGTAACTTTAGAGATGCTTAGATGCTTTACTCTGTTATCTATTTAATGAAAAAGCAACATTTGTTTCACCCTCACATAACTAAAATTGAAAGAACAGAGCTTTCTTTACTTTTCAGGAATTGTTCTTTCTCTTAATCAAACATTGAAAAAATCAAAACCACCTGTTTATTATAAAATACCTTATGTAATAATAACTAAAGAGAAAGTGTGTTAAATAGATGCTATGTTTATTGTTTGTTTGTTTTATTTTTTGTGCTTGGGGTCACTTACCATTTGTCTTATCTATCAGTTGATGAGTCACTTGTGGAAAGGTAGAGCAACTTTAAGAGTTCTTCAAGGTTAGGGATCAACCTTAAGTTCTGTTACAGTTTAAACATTTTGATCAACTCTTGATTTTTGAGACCTCTGAATACCTGATGCTCAAAAACGAGATCTTTTTTTCCTGCACAGATACTGGTTTTTCTCCCTTACCCATCCTCAGTCATGTATACCAAAGCAGAGACAACCAGCAGCGCTGCCCTCTGGGCATCTCAGTATTAGCTGGAGTTCACGTATTCTACAAATGCCCACTCTGCATTCATTTCAGAAATAAGTTTAAATCAAAAAAAAAAAAAAAAGTTCCATCAAAGTGCTTGAGGAAATCAGACTCCTTTAGCTATCATTATGTACAAATTTATTTCATGCAAGGGATAAACTGGAATCACACGATCAGCAAGGGCTTCTGATGTTTGTCCCTTTCTGCTAATTGATGTTTTCCAGTAAAATAAATTTTGTGGTATATCTATATTTCCTTCTGATACCATCAAATCCATGCCTGTGATGAATGTTAAACTAAAGAAAAAACAGGTACTACTTCTCTTCTATTAACCTGCCTGCGCATCCTTTTGTAGGCTTAATAAACAAGGCGAGAGAAATTGGATAAGACACGGCAATGGGTAAGAGGTTATCAGTGGTCAGGAAAATGGACAGAAAGCAGAGGCAATTGCAGATGAGAGCTGTAGCCAGTTAGCTGAAATGAAGAGTGAAAGATTAATCCAGATAAAGAAAATTAGTTACTAGTCAGTAAAAAGGCAATTGAACTGTCATATATTAATGCTAGCTGCCTGGGTGGTAAAATTGAAGAATAAGAACTATTGGTGCAAGACTTGAGAAATTATATTCTCTGAGAAGCTTGTTAGAACAGCAGCCATGGGAGGAACACAAATATTAAGCTGTACATTATTAAGGATGGACAGAAATAAAGAAATAAACGATTATACCTCAACGTTTAAAAAAAAAAAAGATGATATGGATATGATGGATATGATATGGATAAAACAGGCTCTTCTGAAGTCAAAATAATGTGGGGAAGGAAGATTAAAGAGGGATAACGGTTATAATACTGGGAGTTTTTTAAGTCAGATACAGATAAGGTATAGATAGGGTAGAAAGCTTTGGAGCTATTACAGAAAGAAGTCCTACCAATGGTTATACATCTGTGAGAGACCTCAGACCTGTAAGGAGGTAGCTGGTAGATAAATGAAGTGAATATTGATAGTAACAGTTAATCTTGGAGAAGGTAGCCAAGAGTTTTCTTCATCAAAATGAGAGGCTAGAGAAGAGACAATGAGATTTTAAACTTAGTATTGGTAAGTACTTAAGATACAGCTGGTGTCAGAAATAACCTGAAGATAGACTATAAATGAAGTGATAAATAAGTAAGAATATTCATTTCATTTGAAAATGTCAAATTCAGAAAAAAAGGAAGAAACTGTCTTCAGAGGAAGGTTTATAAATATGCAGAATCTATATTTCTGTGAAGAAATAAATAAAAAAAAACTTGGACAAAAAACCACTACACCTATCTGCACACACATTTTGAGACAGGTATAAGAACTACATGTAGCATTTACAAGGAGTGAAAAATAGAAGGAACTCTATCAAACTGGAGGTCAAGAAAAATGTGGGTCTATTAAAAATAACCAAGGTCTCTCTCAGGTGGAGCTAACTAATCTAGTGTACGGTTCCCAAACTGAATTAATGTACACATTCAGTTTTCAGAGTTCTGAGGACAGTAATGTTGGCCGTGAAAGTGAAAGGAAAACAAGCATGTATATGCTTGGACAGGGAGTTCCTCAGCAAAGTGCACGCAGACCAAGAAGAATGGATAATCCTCACCTACCTCATAACTTAGCTCAAGATACAGCAGGTCCAATGGCATTTTTTATTCTTCTTTTTTTGCTTTTTTAATCTATCAAGTCTGATTTATGACTAGCTATTTATCTGAGGGTAGTTGCAGCCATAGAGGACAGCAAATGTAGCTAGAACTCATATTAATAAAGAGAGTAAAATGTGCCACTCCGGTATCTCTTCAAGGATTATGCAAGGCTAAAATACAAAAGCTCAAAGAAAAGTAAAATGTAACATGGAGACAAATGAAAAATGGGATACAACGTAAGATTAACATATGAAGCTCATGCCACATTAACTTTACAGCTTTCTTTAACAGAATGGGCTGATTTAATACCCAGTCTTATAGGGAACTGCTGACGATGGTGAAAAGGAGATGTAGTAAGGGAGAAATTGCAGTAAGGGAGAAATAAAGAACTTATCAAATCTATTAAACACAACAATGCAAGTTTACTGATCTATAAGAAGATTAGTGGAGCTTCTGAGAGATAAATTTGGGACTCGATGTTTTAAAATATTTTAATTAAAGTCAGCAGGAAAAAATGAGAGAGTATGGATGAATTCTACTGATGCTACATAATAAGAAAATGCCTTCAGTATAAAGAAGGAAAGATCTATCTCACATCAAAAATGGGGATGGAGGAATGGCACTCTGGGCTACAGTAAAGAAAAGAAATAGGGCATATCCAGTAATACGAAAGGCAAACTGCACTTGGAGGCAAAATATAATTCAGTTTACTAGGAATTCACTGCCTTGGAACAACTGAAGGGAAAGATTAAACAAATATGAACCTGTACGGATTGAGATATATCCAGCAGAATTAGTGAAAAAAATGTATGAATGCCTAGACTATGAAAGGCTTTCATGTTGAATATTATTTTCAGTTCTGGTTGCTCAGATTGGAAAGGAAGCAAAAATCCCCTATTAGGGTAACAGCAAACCTACAACAAAGAAACCTAGAAAAGCTGGAGCTCAGCACAAAGTTTGGAAGTAGATGCAATTCTCTGTAAAACGTGCCTAAGTTGCATTAGCTGGTGAACAACTGTCTTGACAAGAATACCTAAACTTCATAGGAGATCACAGGAGATTTATCCTTAAAATATGTTTCCTCAACCACCATGATCCCCTGATATTTCCTCTCTTGATTCAAGCACGTCCTCGAGATCCTTCGCTGCTCCTAGTCTTGCCAGCTTTGCTGGCGATCAAAGTTCCCCCAGGTTCATTCTGAAGAAAATGGACCCCTTCGTGTGTCTGCCGGCGCTATCTGGAGATGAACAGCCCTCAGCTATGTAGGTGAAGATGCGTAAGGTCTTTACTTGGTAGGACTTTACAACCTAGCTGTAATTTTGGGTAAGCCCCTGCTGCTTCCACTCGAGTAGGAAAGTTTGAGCAGTTACTCTGCACTGTGAACCTTGCACTGGTTTCGCTGCAGAATCTTTTCCTGCTTGGTAACTGCCTGACGGCTGCCTCAGCGGAGACGGGGGAAGGAGCTGGGCTTGTCGAAGCAGGAGGAGAGACGAAGGCCTCGGGTTTATTCGTCAGGAGAGGTTCAGCAAAAATTAGTTCTGCTCTCCTCACTGAGATGCCCTTCTCTCCCAGATCAAAATATAGTTTCTGTCAGAGGCTGCAACTAGAAGTAGCAGACGTACACCCTTTACATGAAGATTTTATTCATAAGCTAATAATAGCCAAGCTTTTACTCATTTAATTTTCTCCCCATAACAGTTGACATTTGTGCTTCTCTTTAGACTATGAAAATAAGAGATTAATCTGTAGATCTGTAGGGTTTTTGTTTGTTTGTTTGTTTGTTTGGCAGGAGGCAATTAGAATTATAGCCATAAGCCATGCACTGAGTGAGAAATTAGTTTGTCCTGATTTAATTGGAACCACACAGGAAAGAGAAGTGGTGAAAAAGTCATGCTGATTTGGGCATCTATTTTACTGAACCTTTAAGTACAGCTTTCCGCATATCAAATCAGCTCTAGAAATAAGGAAGAGTCTGGGATTTTCATGCAAACTGCTGTACCCTTCAAACTACCTGGAGCAGCAGGTGTTGTTCCTAAAGTTTATCAGGGTTAATGAAGGGAGGGACTTCCTGATCTCCAGGCTACCTTAGAAATTACTGTGCTTCTAACATGCATTACTTGCATTCCTTTAATGCTATGTAGTTGAAAAATAAATGCAGCAAATTCAGGTGTGCTGGGGACATGTCATGAAATGACAAATTTCCAAATTAATCCATAAAACCTGGCCCACTGGTTCTCCACTGTGGTTTTGCACTTGAGCTCATAACTCAGTCCCTACTTATCTCAGAGGTGAAAGAAAAAAAGTTCTTCAGCACCACATAAAATGGATTTTAAAAGGATCCAAGATATCTCTCAAGCTCTAGAGCCTGAGCTGGTAAACACACCATTAGGTGAATAGTCTTACTGTTTGCACAATCTAACTATGAACAACAGTTCAGATATTTTAAGTAGAAATACAAATGAAGTCAAACACAAAAATTGACTATATCTTCTATTTCTTATCCATCCTAAAAATCAGTTTCATTAAGTGCACCATCATGAAAAGTATTTTATCTGCACTATCTGTGAAAACTATTTCACAGAAGTTAAGGAAAAGACGTTCTTTCTCCTCGGTGTGTGGAGAGGTTAAGATAGACTCTGTCACAGAATTATTAAGGCAACTGAAGAGTGGCAGTAGCTGGTATTTCCACCTTATCACCCTGCTGAAGGGCAAAAGTAGTTGGGATGAAGCTGGAAATTCTCTAGCTGTTTTAAATGACTTTTTTTTTTTAACATTTTCTCTTTTTCTTTTTTTTTTTTAAGAAGTCAATAAAAAACCCCCTGAGGATAGGGACTAAAACTCGGGCGCTGGCGAGGACGTTATCCATCTTCCTCGTCTGGTTGTTCTGCCCACTGGCTTACAGAGGTACATGGAAGGCAATAGACAGGCTGAGCAGGCACGGGTGAGGAGCTTTTCTGGAGGCTAGGTCTGCTGGGTCTGCACGAGGCGACTGCAGGCAACGGAGCTTTGTCTGTTGATGTGAAATGAAGATGTGACCCTGAGTGAGGATACTTAACGCTCACAGAGGTAAGCAAGTTCAGGTTTTAAAGCTACCGTGAAAATACAGTACATATAATTATTTTTGTTATTACAGAGTGAAATGTTATAATATTTATTAGGCCAACAGAAAGGTTTTATAGGTACCAGCATTAGAAAATACTGTCTTATACTATTTTTTTTTAAATGGATGAAGCTGGAACTATCTGTAGCTATCTGTATCTCAAAGGTGTAAGCAGCTTCATGCTAGCGAGGAGAAGCTCTTATATCTCTGTCTGTCTATGAAAGCAAATGCGATTTATTTCTCCAAACATGCATTCACATACACACAACTGATGTTGTGTTCCTTTCCACTATCCTTTATATTTTACATAAAGGAAGAATTGCTAGGGAGAGGTGAGGAGGCTTTTCAGGAGGACAAACAGTCCCTAAATCGTATAGGTGAAGCGTTTACAGCCGTTGGTTACTTAACCCCACCAATGCTTCTGCAAGTCTCCTCCTTAGATTTCAAGCTTCTCAAAACAGAGACATTTTTCCAACAACATCCATCATAAATAGTTAGTTCCCGAATATTGATTTTTTCCTTCTGACCAACCTGGAAAATTCCTCTGACTCCTTACATTTGCATTTTCAATATCTGCCATCTTATATCTATTCATTTCTACTTGGCAAAGCTAAATGTACACTGTTCTTTTCATCTTTCCTTTAGCATCTTCCTGTAGCCTTTTATGTTTCTCTTGGTGCTATTTTAGACGTGTTGGCGTTAGTGATCACAGGAAAAGGGAAGGCTTTGGGATGATCTAATGGGCAGCTCTGCCTTAGGAATTGGCTTGACAAAGTAACACAAGCTAACCCTGCATGGCCTGGCGCAGCATGAAATCATCTTAAGAGACAGCCATAAATTTTTATGGTGAGAGAAAATTGAAGGAGACAGTGATATATCAGAGGGGAAGGGCTAATAAAATCTTTAAATGGACAAATATACAATTTCCTTGTATAGGTAATTCTTACACCTTTCACTTTGAAAACTGTTAGTACTCTCTCCTATGCTAGGGTAAAAAGTGTGCTAATGAACCAAATCTGATTTTTTTTTTTTTAATAAAGCGCATACAACTGCTTCAGAAGCTCAGGGCAGGTTAAGTGTGACACATCAGAGATTTAATATTTGAAAAAGTAGCTATACTAGCCAGAGATACTGCAGATTTAATGTGCTTGATAAATCACTGTCATTGCTTCAATGGGACTGACATAGCAGGTGTAGTAATAGAAGCCCAAAGGAAACACAACGTGTTGAAGATGAATGATATCAAACAATACTTTTAATGGAAAACAACTTGGACAGGAATGCCCTGAGCTGCTATGGTTCTTTATCACAACATCTTTTCAAATGTTGCAACGCTTCAGCAGTAAATCTGAAGCTGAGGTGCAGACACATGAATACATTGTGAGGATGCTGAAATGGAAGAATGTCTGATATAGCATATATGGCATATAATATTAACGATTTTCATTTGCCCAAACCTGCCCCAAACTAGAATACATGAAAATGAAAGGGTACAAACCAGTTGAGTCCTAAGCCTGGCACAAATTGGGATCTTTGCACTATATATTTCAAGTGTTAAGCACACCAGCGTGCAGTGCAAGCAAGGCACACAAAGAATATTTTGATACAGGTGATGGACTGAATTTTCTGAAGTAGTTTCTCATCTGAGCAACTGCATCATTCTTGAACAAAGTATATCTACAGAAAAACAAACAAACCAGCAACAAATATAAACAACTAACCACAGTCTCTCACTTGGAAATTAGGTTCTTAAAATAAAATCTTTTAAACTTTGTCCAGATATTGCCATCAATGCTCGAAGTATGGCATGCTTGAATTTTAAGGTTATTAAGAAGATTATTTTTCTGTTTAACTAGTGTTATTCAGCACTTTAGTCATGATGTAAGTAAGGAAAAAGTATAAGTAAGAATGTTGAGAGTCCATCCTGGGAAGTGTGGTCTACACTTCATTGTGTTTTTTTCATGTATTTATTACATTTGTTCTGAAAAAAAATGTCATAACTTTTATATTCATCAGGGTTTCCCCTAGGCATGACTGGCTGTGTCATATGCCTATTCATATAAGTTATCTTTAGGAGCTGGAATTGTTTGCAGGAGAGTGCCAGGCTGTTGCATCTGCTCCTGGTCCGCACTAACATGCTGTCAAACATAAAGATTATTCAAACAGAAAAATGTCAAACAGAAATATTGGATGGCAGTAGTCCTGAAACATTCATCATATTGGTCCTCCTTAAGTATATTATATTCAAGTTAAACACAGTGCAACTGGGCAAAGATAGGGCTCTAGGTGGGGAAAAGCCTCCTTCCTCCCTAGCATCTTCCAGGGCGCAATCCTGCTGATCCTGCTGCCACTGGAGCAAGTGCCAGTAGACCTGGGCCTGCGGGAGGAGTGACGCAGATGCTCTGTTGTCATGAAGAACACCTAACCTAAATACAGCATTCAGTTTGCACTTGATTGAAGGCTTCTGAAGCCAAATAAAATACTTTGAAAGTAAGTAAACTGGAAGAGTGGGGTTTACAGAAAGTAGCCAAAGCAGCAGTTTCCGTCCCTGTGCCTCTCTTAAACACAACCTGGAGCCAAGGGATTTGGGAATTACTGTCACACTAATTCTTTGTATTGCCCATTCTACTCAAATCTGAATGGATTTTTTATACTACCTACACCCAGACAGCTTCAGTACTGGTGAATACTGAAGCAGAAATCAACCCCAGCCCTACTTTTTCACCAGCTCCCTGAGCTGCACTATGTTTAACTAAAATATTATTTAGTAGAGGTAGACCAATACAACCGCTCAATAAAGTAGATCAGTAAATCAGAGTATAAACTGAACATACTCAGCTCTGGATTCTAATGTACTTACCTAAATTAAAAGTGATTTGGCTTAAAGCAAGCAAACAGTGTTTTAGCACTGAATATTGTTTTCCTCGCATCATTTTACCCTAGTTTTCTCTTCATGGCTAAAAATAAAGTGGATGCTGTTTGCCTACACATGAGGCTATTTATGTGCAAGATTTCATACACAATACATCTTTGCTCAATGTTTGTTAATATTTTTTAGGTTTTCACATGGGACTTGGGTCTTATCCACTCCAGTTGCTCTCTGCATCGGGTCCTTCTGGTCCCATTCAGCAGTTCTTGGCTCTGAAGTCTCCAAAGGTCCTTGTAAGAAGTGAATAAATGTCCCTTTAGCTACATAACTGCACTTTGAGCCTTCTGAGCACAACCAGGGCGAGCTGAGACCTCTGAACTAAATTTACTCCCCTACGTGAGTAAAAGAGCAAATCTTCACTGTGCAGTTTTACAATTTCATGAAGTTTGTTAAACATCATTGGAATGAGAGTTTTAGTGTCTTTTTCTTCCCTTAAATTATGCAGGGTAGTGTGAAAATTGCAGGTCAAATTCTTTATTGGATTGGATCCCCCCTTCTCTCCTTTTGCAAGGTTATGGCCTTCAGTAGCATTTTGTCAAAAAAGAAAAAGAAAAGTGCCTAGATGTCTTAAGAAACAATATCTTTTCATGTCCCATATATATATTATAATATATATTTATACTTAGGACAACAGCCACCAAACTGTTGTATTTAATTCATTCAACATGTCAAACACTGTAAACGCTGCACATAGAAATCCTGTAGGTTTTGATGCAACTGTTCATAATATTTAGCAGTTTTTAAAAATTGATCATATAACTTTGGATTCTTAAAAAAGAACTCTCTGAATGTGTTAGATTTATGACTGCTAAAATGCATGAGTGATAAATCCTGTATCAGCTGCATATGCCTGGTAAGTCATGCCAAACTGGGGAACAACTTTACGTAATGGAAATGTAAACAGAAAATTAAATTGGTCCAAGGGGATTCCTTATGTCATCGAATATACATCAGAATCCGTATGCAACAAACTTTCTCCAAAAATTGATAATAAGACTGGATTCACAGCAGAATTGTCTGCCCCAACACTAGGTACATATGTAATCGATCTGTTCTTACTGTCACAGTCGATGTGTTGGATTGCTTGCTTTCAATATTCATCACCAAAAATAAACAGGCTTCAAAGTCTGTTGTATTGACACTGATGTATTGACATTATCACCATCTGTCACAAAATTCAGAGAGCCGATAGCACAGGCGTACAGAAGTAACTATTTTTGCACAATTGTCTACCATACTTTTACATAATTAAACTCTATAACAATATTTGAATATCACGCTGCATGCAATTTTTTATTATATTCTATTTATGTAGCTAGAATCACTGGCATTTGCCGACTGGTTAAGGCCACTCAGGCCATGCTGTAAGTAATTGCAACTTTTACTTTATGACATTTTTTGATATTTTTTCTCAGTTCAAGAGAACATTTGTAGAATGTAGGATTAAAAGGAGTATAGAATTGCAGAAATAATCAGGATAATACAGTTTATATAATTATCTCTAATATTCATTATCTCTTACATATTTCCCTTTTTTAGCGTAAGCGTCAATTAACAGGAACAGGGATCCCCTGTGAAACCCACCAATCTTCTTCAGTGATGTTTCTCTGCAAATAGCTATTTTTTTTTTTTTTTAAGATTGGGACCTGTATTTACTTGTATAGCCATATCATAGGTGGACTTGTATATAGCAAAGCATGAAATACTACTGTTATACTTGAAACCTTCATCTTCTGATTATATCTATAGAGTCCAGCTGTGAAAGTGTTTCATTCCTATTTGCTATGGAGGTAGAAGCTACCTCTACTTTGAAACCCAGAAGTCTAGATTACTGAAGTTCAAAGGCAAGTCTTTATTTATCAGGACTGTTGCCTACATTTTTACTGGACAGAATTTCAAACTGAAGAGCTTAAGAGAAGATTTTAATTAGTTGGATTACAGCAATTTCTTAAGTCCACCATCTTTACTACAAAAGAAAAACAAGACAAGCAGCTGTTGCATTCTTTCCTTTGCCTTTTCTGGTGTCATCTTTTTCTGTATCAACCTGTTTTGGTGAGGAAAGTATATATACTTAGTAACCAGAACAAAATGAAAAATCAGCTGTAAGCCTGAAAATATCCAAAGCTGAAGAATATTTATCTTTCCTTTTATTGTGTATTAATTTTATTCAGGTTCTTGGTTGATATTAAAATTTATAGAAATGCATTTTTAGAGAGGTAAAAATACATTGAAAATTCTTACCTATCCTATCCTTAATAAAAGAATAGTGAACTATATCTCAGTACGTAATAGAAGAAAGCTTTGCTGTTCCCTGTAGGCACTTGGTAAGATAAGAAATAACCTTAAGGCAGTATTGTGACTTTTGCAACTACTGCTGTTCTGGAGATGTAAGGCAACGAAGTGCATTCCTTCAGCTTTCGCTGCCAGCGGCATTCTGCCCATGGAGGACAGAGCTTGTGCTTCATATTTTCTGCCCTACATGGATAATACTAGAACAAATAATTCTCTGACATATATAAGGGGTTTCATACTAATCCCTGTAGTCTCACAATTAATCACATTTTTTTAAGGGGAAAGAATTATTCTCTTAATCACTTTAATGTGAAAATATAAGGTTATTTCCAAATTTGTTGCAAGATACACTACCCTAAAATCCATCCATCAGATGGGTAAGTGGGAAGATGAGGTGGTGTCGGTCGTGCATGGAGCTCTGCAGATATTATCTCATTAAAGATGACAGATCAAGTGTTTAATCTTCGATCGAGAAAAATATTAAAAATTATTGTCTTAATAAGGAAGTATTTCAAGGTTAGCTCTCCCAGCACCTTGCTTTGAAGATAGTCCCTGCCATAGGTCAGTTACAATCCTGGAACATGAGCAGTGTATGGTACATGGAAATTAGCATAGGAATAACGTAGGTTATTCCTATTCCATATCTTGCGGAGATACGGAGGTGAATTACTTGCAATATAGAAGAATATGAAAACTCTAGCAAAAATCTGAAAATTTCTAAAGTATAAAATGTTATTCCTTTCCGTTAGCAAAAGTATCTGAATACTTTAGCATTTTTAGCTGAGTCTGGGGACATGAGTTCTTAGCATTCCCAGTGTTAAAAACATGGCATAAATTCATGTCTGGAACAAAATATTAGCCATTACAAGCTCCCCGAACAACCTGCCTCTGGACCTCTGGGATGTCATGTGCTCTCAGAAACAAGAAATCATTGCCTTCCTTCGTCACATCATTGTAGACACCAGGTAGTGGGAAGCAGGCCCGAGCTCCTCGCTGCCTGTGTAATAACAGAGTAAAAATCTATCTGCAGGGCTTATTAGTAACTTGTCACTGGTTTCCTGCTTGAGAATCCCAACACTAGATGGTTCAGGTGTGGCATGCTAAATACATTTCTTTTATTCATTATTCCAAGACCCAAAATAATCCCCAATGAGCTGAACTGGGTCAACAAATTGCCAAACATTCACTGAAGCACAAAATGTAGTCTTGTGTCACTCTAATCGTTTGCTCAAGAGACTCCTAAAAAAACAGTGATGTTGTTGTATACATGTCTATGCTTGAAGACACTAAGACAAATGAAATTCGTTTGCATTTTGCTCACTAGAATTTGATCGTTGTTTTATATTACTGGTGTTTAGATGTGACAATGGAAGAAATTATTTTTTGTAGACACAGATAATCACCAGAAAAAGTATTCCAATCGCATTAGGCTCATGTAACGTTACAGCTATGACATGAAGCTCTAACCTTATTTATCCTAAGTTACAGCCTAATGAATTTAACATACAGCCAACATCCTTTCAGGAAAAACAAACAAATTTAAAAGTCCTCAAAGAAAAGCACTTACCGCTTCTGCCAGACAAGAATGCCAACTACACTGCGCTCAGAATCACTGGGCTGTTGAGATTAGGCAGTGATGAGTTTGCATACTGAGTTTAGCTATTTGCCAAATAGGAGCAGTGGTCCAAATTTCACATAGACTCTTGTCTGCTAGTTGATGTCAACTTGGAAAAGCCTAGGAGGCTTAATAAACTTCGTTTACGCTGAAACGGAATTTCAGCCTAATGGTAGAGAAGGGGTATTGTACCGTTAGTGTCCCACGAGAAACATAATCAAGAAATATGAGTTCTCTGTACTCTTTCCAAAGGCGTCTGAATTTACATAATAGTTATGTGCATATTTCTCCATATCTATTTATGATTGCGAGTGCCTGTGTGATGAGTTGCCAAACTGGAGCAAATTGACTTACGTAATCACAATACGGTTATTTCTCCATCTGTGAACACCACTAGGGACAAAATGGGAGAGTCTGCTTACTTGGAAACCCTGAATACCTCCTGTGAAGAAACTGCTGGGCTACAGCAGTGTCCGTTCTGCAAAGCCAGTCTGCCTGGTTCCCTCCTTAATGGGTCCCCTGGATTCAAACGGAGGTTCCTAGATGAGCATCCCTCAGCTGAGTTGCAAAAGCAGACAAAACTGCCTCTGATCATATTCTAGTGTTGCTACCCCATCTGCCTTTCATTGAAGGTTTTCCTTCATATCTGGAATTATTTTCTAAAAATATCTCAATTACAGAATATTATAGAAACAGGAAAAAACGAAATGTTCTATTAGATTGATTCTGTATTTTCAATGCAGATCTAATTTACCTGTGTGGCGCATAAGCAGTGTGATCATGAGCTTTCTGTGAAACGATGAAATAGGATTAGACTACATGAGATCTGGCGCTGCTGCTGTGTATAACAATTCCCTAGAGATTAGCGTGCTTTTCAATAGAAACAGACTGCTCCAGTTCAATGAAGGCTGGCATTCTGCATTAATGTAATAATTGTGTGAAGACACTCTACAACAACAACAAAAAAAGCAATGACTACTGATTTTTGCTGGAGGAAAAAACATCCTCTTCCAACCTCAGAATTTCAGAATTCATTGATTGAATGGAAAATGTACAATTTCCATGAAATACTGTGCAATTTAAAAATGGTATTCTTATTATTGTGAGTAGTTAACACTTTTAGACTCCTCTTTGCATATTTGGTTCATTTTTACTCTTCCTGAGCTTGGAACCCAAGAAAATCTGGAGCCTTTGGAGCTGTGCTATATCCACATCTTGAATTCACTTTGCTTCCTTAAAAACTCATGAAAAGGGGGAACTGTTGGGCATTGACTTGTCATATTCTCCAGTG
>JAUBNY010000689.1:176613-193366 GCA_032275445.1 Crypturellus soui | reverse complement strand
TACACCCATTACCCGTGACGAGTCCTGTCACCGGCCACCACGGAGAAGAGCCTGGCCCCATCCTCCCTACATTCTCCTCTCAGATACTTGAACACGTTGATCAAATCTTCTCTCAGTCTTCTCTTCTCCAGACTAATCAGGCCTGGGTCGCTTAGCCCATCCTCATACGACAGAGGTTCTGTTGAGGGACATATGGAGATCTTTACAGGCCTCAAGTGAGGCCTAGGTCTGTGTAGGTCTCGGGCTGCCCAAAGGTGACCCCGGTGCCTGCACAGGCTCAGTCATGCCCTTTGGCAAGGCTGGGCAGTCTTGCAGAGCACCAGGTGGTTCATCACACCCATGGAAGAACATTCTGGCAGCCCGAAGGTGGGGGCTCGGCACTCCCCGAAGGTGGGGGCTGGAGCGAGCGGCTCCGGCCCACCCGCTGTGTGACAGGGGAGCGCAGCCAATGAGAACATCTTGGCAACAGCCCTCACCCAATCATGTATCTCCCTCCTCCCATCATCCCTCCTACCGTTCGTCATGTAAAAGCTTATGTTAGCTGTAATAAACTCATCGGTTGACCCTGAACCATACTGGGTACATCTTTTGTCAACTGTCCGAGTGTTTAGGCAGTTGGTGCTGCCTGTCCACATATAGAGCGCTGTCGGTGCAGCTAAAGCCCTGCAGCGCACCCCCACGACCTCCTCACCTTGGGTGGGCCCGACCCGACTGGGCCAGCCCGAGAGAGTGCCCCGGCGCGGCACCGTCCTCCTTCCAGCCCGCGACCGGACATCGCAGAGGATCCAGGATCTTGGAGGGTGAGACAAGCCGGTTCCCCGGGGAGATCCAAGATCACGCTTGGGAGCGTTGGCTCATTGGACAGGCCTGAAGACCTGCGACCTAGTGCCAGCCCTGGCCTGCAACCTTCATGGGCGGACACCGACAAGGTTCCAGTCCCTTAATCATCTTTGTGGCCCTATACTGGACCCTCTGTAGAAGCTCAATGTCCTTCTTGTACTGGGGAACTCAGAAATGCCTACGATACTCCAGGTGCAGCCTCACCAGAGCTGAGTAGAGGGAGAGTTGCTGACAATGCTCCTCCTGATGCAGCTAGGATCCCACTGGCCTTGGCCACGAGGGCACGCTGCTGACGCATGGTTAACTTGTTGTCAGCCAGGGCCCAAATCCAAATCCCCCTCCACAGAGCTGCTTTCCAGCAGGTCTGCCCCTAATACTGGTGCCTGGGGTTGTTCCTCCCCAGGTGCAGTACCCTGCTCTTGTCCTTGTTGAACCTCATGAGGTTCCTCTCTGCCCACCTCTCCATCCTGTCTAAGTCTCTCTGAATGGCAGCACAGCCCTCAGGAGTCTTGGCCACTCCTCCCAGTTTGGTGTCACCTGCAAATTTGCTGAAGGAGCCCACTGTGCCCAGGTCCAAGTCATTGATGAACAAGTTGAAGAGCACCAGGCCCAGTACTGACCCCTGCGGGACGCCACAGGCTGCCGACCAGACTCAGCCCCATTTATCACCACCCTCTGGGCTCCGCCATCCAGCCAGTCCTCAATGCACTGTCCGCTTTGTCCAGTTCACACTTTCGGAGCTTTCCTATAAGGATGTTATGGGAGACTGTGTGGAAAGCCTTGCTGAAATCAAGATAGACAACATCCCTGGCTCTCCCATTGTCCATCCAGCCGGTCACTTCATCGTAGAAGGCTATCAGGTTTGTCAGACATGACTTTCCCTTGGTGAATCTAACTTTACCCTTTTCACAGTCAGAAGGTGTCAGCAACTACAGGATACTGTATTTATTATAGAGTTAGTGAATATATTTTTAGTGAAATGCCTTTAGAAAACATCAGAAATGCTGGCTCCTCTGCAGAGAACAACTTAATCCACTTCACTAGAACACTGTAGTGGTCTGTGACTGCTATTGATGAGAGTGAGCTTCCTTCCCGCATAGATTTTGTCTAAGTTCTGAAAAAATTATTAAGTACAATTTCTGCAAAGAACATTTTCACACACAGAACAAAAATGTCATTGATCGTAATTTGTTACTTTCTAATTTCCTTTAGCTCTTTCTTTTCTTCAGCTAGCCTCATAAATTGCTTAAAAAATAATATGATGATGCTGAGCTGTCTTCCATTATTTTAAATCTCAAATATTCTGCCTTCCAGCTGTCAATGAATATTCCCTTTTAATTTTATTTTGTAATATTATATTGCCTCATCCTTAAATTTAATAGCAATACCTATCAATTTTCACCATATAGTGCCTTATTTTGAAGTGACCAATGCAGCTCAACTACAGTTGCAAAAGATGAAAATATCGCATAAAAGAATGGGTAAAATAAAATATTTTGCAATGTTTTTCACAAACACTGTTCCCATAAAAAACTGCAACATACTACTACTAAGAGTTATTTTCTTAAATCTAAAATATTCCTGTATTTTTCCATCAGTCTAACATAAAGCATACTATTGATTCTATCATCTGATTGATTTATCTTTCTTGTAATAATCAATGACTAAATATTCATAGAGACACTGTCATATACCTGCATTTGCTGTATGATTGAATAGTGAGATACACATCAGAGAGGAAAATCATGGTAATCATTTTTTTTCTACCAACTGTACTCCTTGTACATCTATTTTTAAAACCTTGCCATCTATTTTAACACTACTTTTAAAAGAGCTGTGCAAACACAATATGGATTAACAGATTTCCAATAGAAAGGTCTACTTCCGTAGGACTAAGGAGGTCTCTGCTTCCCATTTAAGTTACACATTTAAGTAAACGCTTGACTGTTATTCAGAAGAAGACTGACAGCTAATCGACACAACAGGAACACAAGTGATTGGAGCTGCAAACACCATTAAAAGTAAAGTATTCATATTTGTACTAACAGATTTTCTTTTGACTCTTCATATTTCAGGAATTTTTGATAACCAAAAAAAAAAAGCTACTCTTGTTTGTGTGGAAAAAAAAAAAGTTTCAAAAACTCGAAAGTTTTATCATCATAGTTTTATAACTGTTGCATGCATGTGTACCCTGGGACATTATCATTATTTGAGAATAAACAAGCATTAAAATGCTTTAAAAGTAATATTCTTTACTACAAACAAATTTATGTATCTATTCAAGTACCTAACATATCAGTATTTAAGTCATTTAATAGGAGAGGGTATATTTTCCACTACTGCCAGTTTCATTATTCTGTTCAGATGTAGATGTATCTCACCATCTGATGTTGTGGTTGTAAGATACTATTTCAGTGACCTAAGGCTTTGAACACTGATGCTTAAAGTTTATTACGTACTGGTGCTCTGCAGCCCTACATGTTAACATTATTCTTGGGATACAGAAAACATCTCTAATCAAACTTCTAAGGAAACAGAATTCAGGCTGGCATATATTATTTCAGGAAAAGTAATTTCCGCTCTTTTTTTAAAAAAAAAAAATTCTAAAACCTATATTTCATATTTAAATAGCTCTTCTTTTCTTCCCATGACTTTATAACTTACTTTAGCAGCCTCTATTACAACAGAATATTCAAATCATGATTTACATTAGAATTTTCTCACTGAAACACAGGGCAATGTTTATATCTTCTTCTCAGTACAACCTTACTCATTGGTCTTTGCTGATTAGCGATTAATTTAAAATTTTCAGAATTACAAAAAGAGAGATTAAGGGAAAGGCCTATTATACGACTGAACAAAATTATTTAAAAAAGCAGCTCAGTCCATACTCTCAATAGAAAAAGGGTCAAAGCAAATTCTTGTTAAGTTTTGCTATAGTGTTTTTTAATCTTTGCATTAATATTCTAGAATAAGCCTATATCTTTTAGAACTGTACAGCTGAGTTATTAAAAAATCTGCTCTGTGTTGCCCAGAGCAATTTTTTGCACAGGATATTAAATCCAGTTAGCATATTTGAGGAAAAAATGCTGACATGACACAGAAACTGAGAAAAATAAATCCTTTCCCAGGATTTCGAAATTGAGAACAAAGGAATAACTCCATGTTTTAGTTATAAAATTTTGAAGTAGACACACTTGACAAATATGAATGTATTTCATAATAACAAATGCTTTGAATTCATGATTTATGAAGGCAGCTATGTGAGTCACTTATTTAAATTCATTGTTTAACACACCGACAGATGCTTTCTAATTATTAGAATGTAAGAGAGAGACCATTTTTTTCAATGGATGTGCTATACCATTAAACATCTTGTACTTCAACTATCAAATTTGTGATGATGAATTTTCTAATGTTCAGTTTAGGCTGAAAGGCATTAACTTAATATACCATAAAAGTCAGTAGCTAAAAATTTTATGTTATGAGACAAAACTTCACATCTATTTACGATGCTACCATAAACAAGTATTCCAGCTTGCAATGTATACAAATCAAATACTGCTGTCAGCAAGACAAGCTGCATTTCAACTTCTTTCAGTGAGCTATTTCCAGGAGAAAAAAAAAATAAGAAAGCCAAGAACTGAAAAGTTCTAAGATTTCAAAAAACAAAGTAAATCTTATTGGCATTCAGAATGATCATTACATTCGTATTTACTGAAAAATACTTAAAATGCTAGTTCTACCAAACAAGCCATAAAAATGAATACCTAGGAGGGCATAATCAACAGAATGTAGAATGAGCAAGTATTTGGAAAGAAACAGACCGGGGAATTATTTGAGGCCAAATGAAGAATTCTATTAAGATGCAGTATGTGCTTGTTCATGTGCGACTTGGACAGTTGTACCACAGTATGCACAGGAGTTAAAACAATTCTAGAATGTATTAAATTGATGTCATATGAAATGGCAGTATGTATCAGTAGGAGAGGACAGGCTTTGTCACATTCTACAGACAGCAGAAGTCAGAATTATTCACAGCTCAATTACGGTGTCTAAATTCATAGAACAACTCTAACTTCAGACTGTGTTTCCACAATGTATTTAGTGTTTAGAAATAACACCGAACAGGCCACTGTGGCCACAAATAAGCATTTAATTTAAGGTAAAAGCCATAAAATAATTCCATTAACAAAAACAATTAGAATATGAAGTAGATATCTGAAATAGCAGACTAAATTTCTGGCCATATCCATTTTTGAAGTTACAGTTAAAGTTAAACCAAACATTGAAATAATCTCTTAGCAATTCATACAGACAATGGAGCTGAAATGCAAAACCCCTAGATTGTTCAGTGTTGAATAGTGTATTAATTTACCCAGAAAACAATACTGATGTTAACAAATTTTACATAATGACATTCATATGTTAAATATGAGAACACTCTGATGCTTGGTAGATAAGAATATATTCAAGAGAAAAAAAGAAAGGAAGCACAGATCGATATCTCATCTGAGAAGGTCCTTGGGAATAGGCCAAAAGGATAAAACAAAGATAAACAAACAGAAAAAAAAAATCCAGAAGTTAAACTGCTTGTGTGAAGTTCAGGAAAGTTGATATACCGTAAGCAATATGGCAATCAATTAAGTAAATCCAAAAAAGATGTCTAACATTTGGAAGGTTACTATGAGTTAAACCTCAAAATACCATTATTAAAAGGAGGGGGAAAAAGAGGGTGATCCTCATTAGAAGGGATGGAAATAACACTACAAGAAACATGTAAGAAAGTAGTACACTACAGCATATTGATTAAGCAGAAAGAATATCACAGTAAAATATAAAGGAAATCTAAACTACAGTTCTCCTAATTAAAATAGTCAAGAATATAAAATTTACGGTATGGAACATGTCCTTATTAATGTTCACAAGCTGAATAGGAGAAGTAGCAGTGAAAAGATGCTTTAAGTTTGTGTATACTAGATGTTTGGAAAACACTAAAATGCATTCAAAAACCAACAGTAAAGGCAAGAAGTTAACAAATTACAAAAGACTTCTGGTGCTTTATGCTGAAGTTGATTCTGAAAGACTTTAGAAAAAAATTAAGCCAGAAGTATTGACTGAATAAAAAATATGATGAGCCTCAGGAAATTGTTGCAGGCTCCAGGGTCATAAAAATATTCTGCAAGAATTAAAGCAATCCTTGGACCTCACTAATGACATTTCATTTGGTGAGATATAAATAACACCTAGTAATGGTCAGCATGGGATTTCTGTATATTACAACGAATCATGGCATAAGCTCTGTTTCAATTAAAGTTGGCAACAAAATTTGCAGGTATAAATACAAAGTGATCTTGGGAAAGGTGTAAAACAAAGCTATGGCTACTATCTTGTCCATGAAATGCTGTAACAGACAGAAAAGGAAAGTTTAGGAGGCTTTTAGAGATAGCCTATAATGGGAAGAAGAGTTTAGACTTAGCATCTTAGGACAAAAATTGACTTGAAGGACTTTAAGATTCTAGGGAAAGAAAAAACTTTGAACAAGTTAAGGACTATATGTTGGCTAGTTAACTCACATAAGTGAAAAGCTCAAAGATGATGAATGTACAACCACCATTAGCATCACAAACTGATCAAAGATCTGAAAGTATGGTCAGCTCTAGATCTGGTCAGCTTAAGAACATGAACCAGACTTCAAAGTCTAAAATATAACTACGAAAGACTAAAAACAGATTCAGGAGCTAAAAAGAGAAGAAATATACTGTAAGAGAAGAATACTGATAATTCAGTGGCCAGAAGACAAAGAAATTCAGAAGACAAGTGCAGCAAGAGATCCAGAAAAAGAAAGAGGGCTTTGGATGCAAGATTAAAGAAGGAGTAACTACTCCTTCTTTAGAGAAAGTAATTATTCAGTCATCTACTGAAGGAAGAAAGAGGAAGGATCTTGGTGGTAGTAAAAATCAGGAGTGAAGGCCAGACAACAGCATGGCATCAAGAATCAATCCATCGTCAAGATTAAAAAAGCTAGTGTGGGAAGATATATCACGTTATTTTCTGCTTTCTTTCCAGAAATATTTTTTTGCCATCCTCCCACGCCCCATTCTTCATCTAAGTATTTCTAAACATCTCAATATGGGCAAGAGAGAATCTTCCAGAAAAATTATTGTGCTGCTTTGGCTGAGCTAAGAGGTTCCAAAGTCAGGCTTGTGAATTATATCATGCTAAATACAGCCTAGGCTGCAAGCTTGATGCTTTTCTCCATTCAAAATTCCTTAACATGGAAAATTTAGAAGAGAGAAAAAATGAAAATAAATAGATAAACTTTTTTTTTTTCTTTAAGAGAATCTAGCTTCTTTTGGCAGGCTATTAACCTATGGGTAATGAGCACACAAAAACAAGTGTGTAGGTATTTTTAAAAAAGTCACAGTGACTTAGAAATTTCATTCCTATTTTTCTGCACGTATTTAAGTACTAGAAATCTAGAATTTAGCAATTAGATACTTAAAAGCAGAGCCAATAAATGACTGGATATTTTGGAAATCATACAGAAATCTTGTGAATATTCAATTTTTTTCTCTCTTCCTGGCAGATGATTTCTATCCGAGAAGATGGAAATTTCTAGACTTTTTAAAATTTTAAAATGTAAATTACAGTTAAACCAGCAAAGTATTTTTCTGTTAAAAGGGTATTTTTTTTCCTAAGCATTTGTTCCAAGCCACAAATGTTTGTATTTTATTGTAATACCAAAATAGGCAATTAGAATTGATTAAAAATAAAAATAACTATCATAGGAACACTCAATCCATCTAAGGTAAATCTGAATCACAGTTCTCTTGCAAAGTTGCAGAAAAGAGCACTGATACCTTGGCTTATAGAGTTGGCAAGGTGTAATCACAACCTTCACATATGTGAATTGGTCACTAACTCACTGAATTCTTCCAAGTTTAGCCCCACTGCATACAATTGTGTCTATGGAAAAAAAAATACATAATAATTTAAATATTTTGATTGATACACTTGCCACAACAAGATTGTATATTAAAACCGAATAAAAGACTTTCAAAAATATATATTATTTTCTTAATATTCCAGAGTATGTGCAGTCCATCTAAACTACACACACATACACAAAAAAAATCCAAGTTTACATATTAGATGTGTGTCTGGACTGAAACATATTCACTAGCTACCCCCTGAACCAGGATCTAACAGACAACGCTGATTCAATCTGCTGCATTTCTCTGAATTCAGTTAATTTACTGCTTATAAAGACAGGCAAATCCTATTGTGCTGTTTCTTGTTTTCTCTAAGTGAATTACAACAAAACTCCAGTTTACAATTCCCAGAAATCTTAGTGAATCTCTCAGTTTTCAAAACTCTTCTGAACATAGTTTAGGCAGGGTTGTTTTAATTTAACAATACACATGCCACCAGAAGACTATTTCACCACTAATCCAATAACTTTAGTATAAAGGTTGATCCTAGCATTGGAGAAGCAGTTTTTAGCTTGATATGAACTTCTCCTCCTTTCCCCACTCTGGACTTTCACTTATTATACATTAATTCTTTTAAGAAAACAGGTGATTTCTCAGATTATCTTTATTAAAAGAATGGAAGGAGGTTTTCTATGCCTCCTTAGTTTATTCATGATAAGTAATGAAATCTAAGATCAAGTTACAAAACCCTCCTGTGACTCTCAATCTTCTAGTCCAAAGCTAGAAAGGGGAGCATTCTATACTTAAAATAAATGAGGTGATTTAGTGCCTGAAAAAAAATAAACAGTAGCTGGGAGATACTTTAGGACAGCTTTGCAGTCCACATCCAGTCCAGCATCTCATACCTAGCATTTCCAGTTCTTTGGAATTAACTCTTCTCTTCCCTTACCCCTTATCAGAATAAATAAGGAACTGTGATTATTACAAGCTACTGAGTACGTGTTCACTCTTCTTAAAGACTACAAAGGACGGAGATTTGATCACACATGCATTTAAGGAGAGTTACTTTCAATACTATAGGAAGCACATGTACTAAAACATATCTTTGCACATGCACGTCAGGTGAAAATGTTATGGCTGGTTTCATATTAAATACTTCACTAACCATACTAAACAATGTTCAACTAACAATGTTAGTAGGGGAATTTTTCTCACCTCCATATCACTCCCTCCACTCTATTAGACATTTATTTCTTGAACAAGGAGATCATACTCAAAATATGCGTGGCATACTCATGGAAAAGTATCTTTAAAATCTCACAAAGTTTGGATATTAGAAAAAAAACACATATATATCTACATATAGTCAAAAGATTTGTAATCAGAAGATTTATAAACATTTAAGAAAAATTTCACATGTATTCAGGTCTATTGTAGTCATTAAAGATTAATTATCTAAAATAATCTTTTATTCCTTTAACCTGCTCTGTGCCAGTTTCTTTTAAACCTTGAAGAGAGGTGACTTGGATTGTATAATAGCATCACTAATAAAACAAGTTTTTACACTAAAAGCCAAAAATGTCATATTTAAAAGGACTGTGACCAAAAAAGCTATTTATCTCCATGTTGAATGCTGTATGAATTATTTTACATATTTACTATAAATACTTTCTAGTGCCATTGTTTTATCTGTGACATCAAATTCCATATCCTACTACAAGACAACACTGATTAGAATCACTCTGAGAAAGAATGATGCTTCTAGAGGGAGGGCATTCCAAAAATTTCTGTATATCTCAGTCTCACCCTAAAAGTAATTCAAGATTCATGACAGAAGTTTCTTGATGTCCTTCAAAGAGGTAAGCTAGGCTGGTTAACAACAAAAAAAAAATTAAGAACCACATCAAGTACTGATATCAACAATATCAGTACATATCAAAACATTGTTATTTTATTTTTGAAAGTTATTATAAATAAGGATGTTATTAGCAAAACTGGGCTTTTGTTGCAACATGTTGGTTAAAGTTTCTTAACCTCCCTATGCATCTGGAAGTTTAAAGACAAGTCTTTAGCCTTGCAAAAGATTTGTCATCTATAATGGAAACGCTTAACTGACCTACTACTGTCTATCTTGTGGATGACAGAATTTGGACAGTTCCTCCAAGATTTTAAAATATGGTTATATAAGCTGAACTTTGGACATTAAGTAGACTTTTTTTATTCAGTCTTGCTTCTGCATTCTCATTTGTTTCAGTTCTTTATTTTCAATGTTTTTTAATCTTGAAACTATACAAAACACTCAGATTCAATCTTCTAAGGTATGCTGAAAACACATACATTTGAAAGTAATATGGCTTTATGTGTTGAATTTTAACTCAGATTTAATATTTGCAATTTTAGGAATTACTCCATCATCAAAAGGAAAATTGAAAAAGGATTAAGTAATCCACTTTTTCAAATATTTGCTTTCCTGAAAACATGCAAAATAGCAATTGTAGAGATGAGGTGATTTAGAAAATGAAACAAAATACAAATGAAAAAGAATAGTCCTCATTCTTTAATATAAATACTAAGGATGACCTTTCCATATATTATAAAAAATAAACGATCAGCTATACAGTTCACTAAAATCAGTAATATCTTGACACAGGAACACAAGCAGATTTCTTTGTACAGTAACCCAAGCTGATCCATACATGCCTCACAGGTAATTATTTGAAGTCTATCAAAAACACGTTTGTTATCAGGCTCTTTGAGTGATGTTAACAGGGAAACAGTCAACTTTTTCAGACAAGTAGTACAGGTAATGACAAATGAAGATCTATGTTCACTGCTAATTAATTCAAATAGTCCCAAATGTGGACTATATTATGATATTAACAAAAAAAATGTTGCCTAGTTCTGAGCAGAAGCATGGGTTTGCCTAAGTAAAATGCACTGTCTAGTCTCTAAGAGTACCTGAAGATTATACATTTTTCCCAAGGAAGCAATGCTATTTTCATCCATTTGAAACACTTCAGACTGCTAGTGAAACACCCAACACCAACACACTTGTCAATCTGTACTTGCTAATCTGTGCATTAGAAGATCAGAGATAAGCATTTTACTCAAGTAATTCATACATATGACTCTGCCGTAAAGATTTGGAAGATTACCTGAATCTGTAGTAATGAAACACATAGAAATGGCCTTGAACAACTAAGTAAATGGACATACTCCTAAACAATAAATTGCAAGTCATTGCAAACAAAATCATTTGTAGCTCTCTGCCACTAGTAGTGGTTATTTCCTGTATCAATTTGCATATAAATATTAACAAGTGTGAAGTAAGCCATATGCAAAAGTTTGGTGTATCTTTTCATGTAAAATTCACGCAATACTCGGAAATTCACACAATATATATTTTGAAATATATTTCAACTTTGTGAATTAAGTAAACCACGAGGAAAAAAAAAAAACAATAATATATAAAGTAATAAACTCCTGTTCAAACTAACTAAAATAGTCAAAGAAAGCAGAAAAGTAGCAATACTACCACAAATAGCTTCTAATGGTATTTGTACATTATACAAGAGGCTTGCATTGATTCTGTGTGCAAGTCACATTCCAGTGCTAAACTCTGAAGTACCAACTGGTAGAAAAAACTGACAATTCAGTGTTCATCTCTCAGAAATAAATGAATATCTAATGTTAATTTCTTAAAAAGAAAAAAAAAAGTTAGAAATGTATTTGAAAATTATTTCTTTTCCAGAAAATGTTCATAAAAATCTCTGAGAGAGATCACAGTAGAAGCTGACACTGTATCAGGACTGACAGAAACATTCAGAATTTATTTTAGGAGTCTGACATATTTATCATTCTACTAATATCTAAACTGCATTAAAAACTGCATTTCAGTACATGCAATGAGAAATTGGCTACACTATAAAAACACTGATAATAGTGTTATCTCCTCTGTTCCAGCAAATATAACCTCAAAGAGAAGCCTCCTCTATTGACAATTCAAAGCCTTCTTGAGTATTCACATTATGGCTCTGACACTTACTTGACTGATAAGACACAGAAAGTCAGAAAAAGTTTGAAGGTTATTCTTTTGTCTCTCTTGAAACTAGTATTTTTAATACTATCTAGAAAACCCTTTTTGACAAACTCTCTGTAACAGAAATGCACTGCTATTAAAATTCAACTTCTGTATGTTTGAGAATGTTCTATGCCTTTTTTTGGCTGACCAAATTAAAATAAAAGCGTCAAGAATATTCAGATTGACCTTTAAAAAGAAAAGATGAAGCATTATAATTAGGAAATATATATAACATTACAGTATTTGTTAAGAGTCCTATTAAAAGACTGAGGCTTTCTGAATTGTTATGTCTAGGGCCTTAATGTCATCCACTGGAAAATTTATTTTGTTAAACATTCAGAATAATTGTACAGAACTGTATAAAATAAAAAGGACAAGCATAGAAATGAATTTATCTTTCTAGCACATCAAAGTACCTAGACATGAAAAAGGAGATTATTTCACCTACTGAAATACTTAAAAATATGATAGATTACCATAAACAAAACATTTGTTCTGTTGGACACAATACTTGTACTTGTGTCCAACTGATCAAGGCAACCCTTTCTCTCCCCATTGAAAACATCAACCAGAGAACAGAAAATATTGGTGGTTGCATCACAGCTGGGGAAGTGTATGAGAGGTATTTGGTCTTTATTTTTCCATCTCTCTCTAACTGAAGCCATGCTAGGCTACTAAGATAAAAGCAGATATGACCTGAAGAATTAATGGATTTGGAAAGTGAAAGTGAATAATGTTCATTACTCTGAGAGGGGGAAAATAAAAAAAACACTTTTAAAGGAAAGTTCTATCTAGCTGTACCTTTCTCATATATATATATTCATTTTCATATACATATATGAATATGAATATATATATATATTCATTTTCATATACATATATGAATATGAACAAGAGGCAACATTATTTTAAAAGTCATATTCATCATATTCATAGAAAACAAGAAACTTGTAACAAAACAGGAAGTATAAAATGCCTTCAGAAAAAAGAGAGCTCAGTTGATTCTGTAAATTAAACTGAAGGATAAAGAACAACACATGCAAACATTTCCATTTAAGATTCTTCCATTTCAAGAGTGCAAACACAAATGAAAAATTAACGAGCCAATTACACTGGGGAAATCTGGGGAATCCAATCACCTAAGAATCTAAGCTTCTTAAGCTTTTGGAAACTGCATCCAATACGAATATTAAAAAAAAAAAAAAAAAAAAAAAAAAAAAAAAAAAAAGGTGATCCTTCAGGGAAGGATTCCAGACAACTGATTAATAATCTTAAATGTTGGAATACAATGAAGGCCAGTTGTTCTTCGGAGCCTCTGATAAGCAGAAGGGCAGCGCTGCACATCTTCCGGAAAAGCATCTCCTGTGCTCTTGGTGTCCAATACTTTTCTGAATTCCTGGAGATTAAATGGCATCATTTCCATGTTTTTGTTTTCCTTTTCTTTGAATCGCTCACAATCTGTGTTTGGTTGGTTGGTCTCTAATCCCCTAATAGCTGCTGATAGACAGATCTTGATGGATTTAGTATAGGGAGAGACACTCCTCATTTTCATTCCTTTTCTCACACATGAAGCATCAGGAACATTCTGGAGGTTAATAATCCTGCAGTTACTGGTCTCTCTAACATTCATTTTGATACAAGGTACAAGTGTTTCTCACTCCTTTTCTTGTTGTTGTTCTTTCTGGGGAGAATTTTGGGCTTTTCTTCTTCCCTACTGCCTGGCAATATAGCTCTGTAAGAATTCAGTGGAGTCTATACCCAGGTAGCTAAGGAACCATTCCTGCCTTCAGATATGCTCAGGTAGGCAAAACCTACTCCTGTGATGATATTCCTATACTAAAGGGTTGACTGCTGGGCTAAGCAGACTTTTTTTCCAGGCATTGGTAAAAACATCCACTCCATTTCAATACAGTAAGGTTAGACCAATGCAAAGCATATCCAGCAAAGATATATTCTTCTTTATTTTGTGGCAGTAGTAGTTCTCTGTCACCAGAAATAAAATTTGGTCTGGTGGAATAATGAACAGTGAGATTCTTTGTATAAATGAAGGGCCTTGTTTCGTGATCCTTGTGTTTCTTGGATTAATCAATCTGTAGTATTTATTGGTAATGTTCATTTCCTGGAATCCTACTTTCTAAGCTCTGGTAAAAGCAGAGCTTAGAAAGAATGGAACAAGACTGACTAGCAAACACATTTCCCTTTTAAAAGGTTACAGAGAAAAGACTTACAGAGAAAATCAAAATTGTCAGGAGATGGGCTGTAGTGGACCATGCAAATGAAAATAAATCAGCTGATTTCAGCCATTAAAACAGACCGTAAGCAAAAAAGTTCATATGCAGTAAATGATGGCTATGACCCAATCTCTACATTCAGTTCTCTGTTTTCTTCAGTGTTGATGATGAATAAAAGGGAGACAATGGTTATATAGCTAACAGAACATATCTGTAATATATTTTAGTGTATATAACTCAAATATATGAATTGAAGGCAAATGTCAAGAGCAGAGTTACAAAATTAGTATATACTTTAAAACCTAGTAGCAATTTATAGTAGTATTTATTTTAACAAAGGATATGATCTATATCTGAAGAATCATAACCATGGAAATACATAGATTTTGAAAGAAAATAAATAGATTTCAATAATACAAAATGCTTTCAGTGTACGTTAAAAAAAAAAAAAAACTAACCATATGTAGGAAAATGAGAAGTGATATGAAATATGGCTCTGTCATTCCAAAGATAAAACTAGCAGATTTATATGGCATAATCTTTTTCACTAGGTAAATAATACTCTTTACAAAGAAAATGTGGTATAATTCATCTGGACTTTAGTAAATTGTTTTTTTACTATGTTACATGTGAATCTGGAGAAAATGGGGTTTTGAACCAAGATTATAATGGGCTGAGTAACTGGCTCATTGGGAGACAGAATGGGTTATTTAGAAATAGATATTATGAGGCTGGAAAAACTCTGGATCTTGAGATCAATTTATTAAGTATGAAGTTAATGATTTAAGCACAAAAATAAGTAGTAATGAATTTTGCTGATGCCAGAGGAACACAGAAAAAGAAAGTCACTAAATTATATGGGAAAAAATGAAGGTTGGTTGGAAAATCAGATGAATTTCCACAAATTAGGTTATCATCTCAAAAAAAAAGCATCTGGAAAAAGACATGAACTAGAAAATTACAGAATGAATATGGCTCATTAATGCAATTTATCTTTTAAGAAATTAAGTGAGATTCAGGATACATGCACTGCATCTGCAACACATTATACGATACGGATTGCCTATAGCCACAAATTATCTGGAGCTGTCAGAGAATAAGCCAAACTTATAAAATACATTGAAGAGTAAAAGGGTTTTTTTTTTTTTTACATTGAAGAGTAAAAGGGTTTGTCCAATCCTTGGAAAATGGAGGCTGACACGTAGTATGTCTGTAAACATACCCAAGGGACAAAAATGGTTAATTCCAGCAAAACACTGATACAAACAAATGGCAAATCAGTCAATTTCACACAACAATTAAAAGTAGCTTCATGAGAATACAAGTAGCTTCAATGGTACTTTAAAACGAGTGTGGGAGCAAATCTGAATTAGCTTAAGTTAAAGTGAAGTTAAGTACTTCATGTCGAAAGCTTAAGTTAAAGCTTTCGACATGAAGTACTTGCCCACGACTGGAGGCCGCAGGAGCCCCCCCCGCCCCGTTCAGGGCACTCCTGCATTAGGACATGTGTCTGTTGGTATGTTCAAACTCTTGCAAACGAGCAAGGGGGGAGCTTTGGTGGAGCTTACTCCTTTTGAGAGTTACCGAGTAGCCTGGATGACTTTTCCCTATCTGTTTCATCTAGCAGCTTTTCTTCAGCTTTAAAGTGACTGTTGGGGGCAAAAGAGGGAAGGAAAGGAGGTTAATTTGTTCATCCTTCTCCAGTGAATGAAGCCTTCCCAATATTTTAGTAGAATTAGGTATGCAGGAAATAAACAGTGAAAGAAAAACAAGAGAAAAATTAAAATCTGTTTACTGTTTTCCAATTTTCACTGTTTGCAAGATATTATTTAATATAGTGCATTTATAGCACAAGAGTATATAGTGAAAACACTAGAGCAGCAAAAAAGCTATGGTTCCTCCATGAGCACTACCTGAAGTGAGGTACAAATTCATGTCACATCCCTGTGGTTTTGTATTTTCCAGGGGTTATTAATAATAATAATAACAATAATAATGCAAAGAATCAATTACTAAGATAACTGAATTGCCAACAATTTACATTTAATTCGGCTTGTTTTTTAAAATATCCATTCTCAAACTGTGCAACTAATGTTGCCATAATTTCCACTAACTGTTGCATATTTCAAGTTAAATAACCATTCTTAAGGTGAGGGAACTAAAATTTGGCAAAACTCTTTGCAACTGTCTACTGTGCCACACACAAGAACTGTATATACTAATATGCACAATTATTTCTGCTCATTTCCAGAGTTCAACTTTTAAGTTCAACTTCTATACCCACAGCATTTCAATTGCAGTAAACATATTTCTGTCCTAAAAAATATTTATGTCTTTTTCCACCCTCCCCCCCAATTCCAGCATTAATAATGTCTTCATCAATGATAGCATTGGACAAGATCACACAGCATTTATTCCATTAGTCAAAGAGTTACCAATTTTCAGTTTGGCTCTATGACCCTTGTATTTAGCCATTTAGAAGACCATGGCATATTTTTTTCTCTTCTCTGACAATCTTATCTAATCTGAGTAACAAAAACTATGGAATTATGGATAAGAAAAAGCAGATGAACATTAACACATTTTTGTTGGATTTTTTTTCAGAGTAATAATGATAAAAATTCATAGAGTCTTCATTCCATTCATGCATATTAACAGCATGAAGG
>JAUBNY010000689.1:132410-144961 GCA_032275445.1 Crypturellus soui | reverse complement strand
TCTTAGTCTGAAGTGCATAGTTAAAATTCCAGTTTCTTGTAATATTCTTCTTTTTTAGTCTTTAATTATGTAAAGAATAATAACATAGAGAAAATATACTAAATGGACACAATTCAGCAGTTCCTTGGTAGCTCCTCCTACTACTTCCTATAAAAACACATCTAAGCCAGACTAAACAGAATATAGTTTTCTTCATTATTCACAAAACTTGACCAAAATAAAGTTGCATATTCTCAGGTAATCTTATGTATTTGTATCATTTCTTAGGCCCTCACAAGGCAAAAGATTACTCCTTTTCTGCACAAACTTCCCTTTGTCCTTCTGTTTATAAACCCTGATGAAGAGCTTCTTTATTCCTCTACTATACAAAAATATGAGTTCCTCTAACTGCTGCTTAACGATTTCTTTCTCTTTTTTTGGCACACATGGACAGTATGTGAGTTAAGAAAAGTAATTTCTTTAATCTTTCTAGATCTTCACACTCCTCCCTAAGACCTCCAAGACTATTCTGGAACTTGGCACAAAACTTACATACTCCTTTTAAAGTTTACTCATCTTAAAAAACATCATTACTAAGATTATTTGAAATACTGTTTATTTCCTATTATGCAAATGTCCACAATCAAGCACTGAAACCACTGATCATGTCAAATTTACAAACTTCTTCAAATAAAATTACTAATAGACAATACAAAGAAGCTCAAGGTCTCCAGAATTAAGTACCTGGTCTTCCAGAGGACAAAATGCCTTTTTCTACCACAGAAATTGGCATCATTCACATCAAATCCTGAAGGGAACAGAAGCACAATGTATTCTACAGATTGTAAACTTTCTATAGATCATTCTGCTGAGAATGGCTGTACTGCTACATTAAATGTTTCTCTTCCCTTGCCTCCTTCTCCTCTCCAGCTTCCCAAAATGTTTTTGTTTTCCAAGAATCTGTAAATATTGCTAATTATTAATGTATAAAGCAATCTGGTAAGGAAATGTCTGAAAGGAATAAAAGTATTTCTTTAATTTACAAAGGACTTAAACATAATTAGAGAAGCCATCTAAACTGGCACAGTATGACTGACTTTATACCCTGCTTCACTGACTTGAAATAAAAATAGCGGTAATGATTTACAGCCAAGGGTTTGCTTCTTGGAGTCAGACACTGATTTTCATCTTTATATGGAATAGCCTACATTTTGTCCTTTTAAGTCTGAACAGTTAAAGTAACACAGAACTACAAGTACTGAAGGCTTTTGATTTTGGCCCATATGTTGCTCTATTAGCAAGAAAAAAAAAGAAAAATGTGGTTGGTATCACACAGAGATGTCATCATCTGATCATTACACATGCGCACACTCACACACAAAATCTCACTATACAAAATGCAAGGTAGAAAGTAGTTTGCAAAGTGGTTTACATGGATGTACTGTTTGTAGGTGATTTCAGGAGTCTTTAGGGTATGGTTCACTAGCTCTTCCATAGTAAAAAAAAAAAATGGATTTCACCAAAAGATCCTTAATTGCCAGAAAGTATACTGCAAAACTGACAACCGCTTTCAAAACAGACAAAAAATTCTAAATAGTATTTTTCAAAATATTTATTTACACATTTCATTTTGTACCAAGTGGAGTTATTCAGGAAATTATTCACTCTAAGGCTGCAAAATCCACAATATTATAGTATTAGCACTGCAAATAAATAAATGGTTAACTGTAGGAAAGAATACTTTCACTGTACTGCACTGAATAAATACCAGTTAAACATTTTAAAAGTTTGCAGAAGGAAGCTTAGGAAAGATGTCTTAGACTATTATAGCCCCTTCTCCTTTTTTTTTAATTTTACTATTGTTTAAAAACATAGAAGCAATTAAAAATGTAATTGGAAACAGCAAAAGGATGTATTATGAGAAAGATACTACGACAAAAGCATCAGCTTAACCTTAGAATGTATTTTGCTCAGGTCACCTTTACATTGTAAGGATATTACTCTTGGGAAAGCATAATACAGGGCAACCAGGATGACTTCAAGAGTACTTGTTAAACAGAAAAGTTTAAAACGTCCAACTTATTCTCAGTGGAAAACACATCAGGGTGACCTAGGAAAAATATTGCAGAAGTTCTTGATAAAATGATGCTGGAGAAAAGCCTTTGCAAAATGTTCAAATGATACAACACTGTTAAAAATTAGGAAGTTTCAGCATTGATATTTCAATTCAGTAGTAAAATGTCTAACCTAGTAATTCTAAGTGACTGCACATCTAGATATGAAAAGCTTCCTGACAAGTGGATATGAGTATATTTTTAGAGTACTAAATAGATGTTTCAAGTTAATCCTATGTGCAAATATGATTTCAGAAACAAAAGCTGTTCAAAGTCTAGGTACTACAGATCATCAAGACATGCTCAAACATCCTCATACAATCTGCCATTTTCAAAAGCTTGTGAGTTTTACCTAAGACTAAATTTAGCCTTTTAAACTAATTTCTGCATGTTGAAGTCATTACCATTTTCAGTTTTAGGAATTCTTCCACGCAACTCACCTCACAGCATTGACCAGCCTGCCTGAATTTACAGTAGAGAACTACAAATTAACTATTAGAAGCTATTCAAGAGTGATTACAGAATTTGTGAACCTCTTTTATTACAGAGAATACTGACTTCTCAGACACATTATTAACGTTGTTATTTTTAAAAATGAAGCAACTTTAACTCTCATTTCTTCCCCTTCACATCCACAGGAACTAGAAAAGTTAAGGTTTTTGTCATGTTATCATATCTCAATATCAAGGCAGAAAACATTTCAGTTTTCTGTTCCTTTTTTTTGGAGGAGGATTCTGTTACCAAAGAAATTAGATAGGATGACCTAATTACTGTATCTCCCAAAACTAAAAAAAATGAGTAAGGAAAGGTCATGGGTTTGCCTTTTTGTTATCACTGAGAACATTCTGAAGTACCTATTCCCTGTTTTTAACCTCCACTACTAATAAAACGCTACCTTTCTGATTAGTATCCTGCGAAAGGAAACAGTTAAATTTCTCCCATGTATTATCACTTTTCAATACACTGCAACAATAATGGAACTGAAAGATTAAGGGCAGAGCATAAATGTGGCAATATGCAATCTTTTAATAAGCAAAGTCAGCCAAGTAGGTACTTTCCCAAATAACACTGTGCATATCTAACTATGCACAAACTAGTCTAGGTACAAGTACTTCAACATTAGAATCAAGAAGTTGCAATGAAAAATGTTATCAAACAGCCTTAGAGTGAAAAAGTACCATGATGGTTTAAATGAACCATCATTTAAACAGCTGACAGATATGAATTTCATATCTTGCATAAAATTCCAGATGTCCAAGAGCTGTGAAAGAACATGAAATTTTCTTTTGAATCCAGTTTATACAATGTCAGAAAACATAAACTGTCAGATTGCACAACTAGCAGAACTAGCAAGATATCCAGATCATTATAAAATGGAAATTAAATGGCTATTAAAGGTCAGTTGGATAATGATGACATCAATTTACTGACGTATGAATTACTGATAAGATGGTTCATTTTGGCTTTTTTTTCCTCCTCTTGTTCTAATATTTTTTCTTTTATAATCCTCCTTTTTTCTAATATTTTTTCTTTTGTTCTAATATTACTGATTGCTGATGGTACAGCATTTTCACAGTATTTCCCTTCTTAAAGGATACATATAGCCTATAACATACCAACTGCAAAATTAGACGTAGTAAAAGCATCTCCATGTAAGCATCATTTGCCTTTAAATAAGGCTGCTTATTGTTCCCTTAGCAGAAAAATAATTTGTCTGTATACCTAGAATTTATTGAAAGACACTTATAATCTTCAATATAAAAACTATGTTTCTCCTACGCCCTAAAATATAGTAGATAATGCCCTACAGCCATCTCCTTTAAAGAAAAAGGAATACCTGGTACTGTCGGAACACCTTTCCTTCTCTCGGGGTATTACTACTACTGTTTCAGTCCATTTAATGGAGGAATCAGATCTTGCCTGGATTCATCTGTACAGAGCACCGTTCCCCTCCCGGAATGGGATCACTGCTTATAACCCACGGCATGGAGCAGGTGGCGGGGAAAGAGACACGGGGAAGGCAAATGATGGGAGAACCATGCACAGGTAATTCTACCTGGAGAGTGGTGATTAACTTCCTAGTAACAAATTTAGGGAACCCCTTTTCAAAAAGGCAAATAATAAATACCTAAATAAGCATCAAAGTAGAATTTTTGATGAAAAATTCAAGGGTTGTTTTCACAAAATACAACTGGTATGGGTTTATTTGTTTCCAAAAAGGAACTGCTTTCCCTTCACAATGTTTTTTACCAGATTCGCCTCTTTTTAATTAAAAAGAAAAACAAACAAAAAAAAATCTCCTCAAAAACAGACTAGGGACTGAATTCGCAGAGATGTATTAAGCATGCCAACCAAGTCCAAAAGGGTTCTCTCCCAAATCCTGTCCAGCTATACACATCTTTTACGTCGCTCAAAACTCTTAAAAGTCTACCTGCCTGCACATTACAAAAAGTTATCACACACTTGGCAAGATTGAGAGTAAGTTGTATAATCACATCCAGAGAAGATTCACAGACTACAATTCCAACATGTTTTTGACTCCTAGACTGGATCTAATCACAGAGTAGACACATCACAGATTTAATATTTGTAACACTTTCTCAAATGGAGTAATCCAACAGCAGGTCCAAGTGTCCTTTCATAAAGCAAAGAGCGATGAGAACACTCTCACCGGGAAGGCTGAGTTCTCACTCTTCTGCCCGAGAGAATCCAATCACATCCCCCACACTACTGCAGCCATGTATTTGCAGCACTCAATTTAACACATGGACGAGCTGGGAAGGATGAATTTCAGTACTTGCTTCAAGTTCTGCTTTTAAGATTAAACCATTGCAACTCATACAGAGAACACAAACTGTTTAATGTTTTTCGTTTTTCAGTCTCCTCTGAAAGCTTATCTGTAATTAGGTGGCCAACACAACTAGCGACATATGCTGGAACAAGGAATGAAAAAGTTAAAAACAATACATAAAAGTTTGATGTTTTGAAATCAGGTGAGTCTAAAGTAATTAATTCTTCAATATTTAGGAAACTGCCTGAAGCAATCTCATAGTGTTTCAGTCTGAGAATCAGTGAGTAAACTGGGATTCAGATGATGGGGAAGAAATAAGAACTTGCTATGAATAAAAGTGGAAGGATACTAATGCAAAAATAGACAGCATTACCAGATGACGCCTCTGTGTTTGTGATTAGAAAAACAGTAAGTTTTCACTCATATTATTTATTTTCTTTATGTTTTACCCATAAACCTAGATATGGCCTCCAATGTAAAGACATGGTAGAAAAGACACTAACACCACTTAAGAGCATTCTTTCTCTCACTACATAAAACTTATAGCTCTTACAGAGGCTATGTTTGGGGGGAACAGGGTTAAAAATAATGGATTTTCAGCAAAAGATGCTATTTTTTTCTAAAAAGAAAAATTCTAATTTCAAGACCTTTTCAAGTCAATAAATATTAAGCCTTAATTTGGTAAAAGAACTAATAGAGATAGCTGTTACGTCTTGAGGAAAACAGAATACTCTTGCTTTTGAAACGTGGGTTGTATAAGGATAGGGAAGGACAGAATATTTAGAAATTTGATTTTAATGTTTTAGTTCAAGGTGCTCATCAATGTAGAGCAATGGAAAACCAACGTCATGGTTGTCAAAAGCCATGTGTTCCTCTAAGCTATCCTAAGGACTCTCCTTCAGAGCAATTAGAGCGATAATTAGAGGGCATGGAGTTCTGTGTCCTGGACTACCAGCATGAATTCTGAACGAGTAGCCAGGATGATATCCCACAATATATTCTGTAGCCTTCTCTGCTTGCAGCTCAGAGTCATCCAGGGATAGATTGTATTAAAAACACTTTGAAAGTTACACAAAGGATAAACACTAGTCACACCAAAGGCTGTATTAACTTGACAGACCACAGCCATACATATAGCGAAAAAAGGTTTGCAGCTAAGTGAAGAGATACATTACAGCTAATTCATTTCATTATCTAACATTAAAGTATTCTAGTTTTGAAATCTGCATTCAATACAGTCAATATTTACACATCACTAAACTACACGATTTTCCATCAGTGCATCCCCAACTCCTGTCCCATCTATTGTTTAAAATCAGCGTGGAAAAAAATACGCATCTCCCAAGTCCTGTTTTGTGACCTCCTGAATTTCCAAGAACAGCTTTCATATGAAAATCTCACTAATGACTGCAAAGGTCTGCACTTTTTGCCTTGTGACCCTATCCAAAACTGCTTTCCTAGTTTCCCAATAAATGCCATAACCACTTTCCATGACGTTGAAATACTAAGGGAAGTCAGCTACACCAACAGGTCCACAAAGACAGTTAAACCAAATCACTCTCCAGCTAAAGCACGGGATATATTGCTGCTGTTACTGTTATGATAACACATTGGTCTCAGCTATTCAGTCTCACAGTCCTACCTTCCTAGCAGAGGGCAGAAAGCACAAAAACAGCAGCAGAGTGGCCAACAGAGAACACTTCTGTCTATTTAATTTTTGTCAATTCAACATTATAAATTCACTTATAAAGAAGACCTAAGCATGACTTAATTCACTAGTGAAAGATCAAGCTAGAAAAAAAGTCTTAGGTACTTAAGTTTAAGGGAGGAGGGGATGAGAGGGCAGTACTTTTATTAGATCAACAGTAACTGCTGAGAGGAAGATTAACGAAAGCCTAAAACCAAAGCAGAGATCTCATAAACAGAATGTAAAACTTACTAGTATTTTTTAGCAATAAAAGTGGTGAATATTGAATATGCAAGAACATCAACCGACTTCATCCAACTAAAAGGGAAAAAGAAAAAAAAAATCTGGAATATTCATTTCATGTTGGCTGTATCACAATAAACATAATTAATTAGAGAAAAAAACATAATTAATTAGGGAAAATTTCATTAGTCAAAGGGTCTGGAAGCCTTAGGGTCTTAAAAATACCCTGAAAGAATGTGCTTATTACTATATTCCAATTTTAATTTGGCATAATTTACAATCCATAATGTACAAGTGAGACAGGATTTGCTATTTCATGAACTACGCACTAGAAAACAGCTTTTCTACAAAACAAAACAAAACAGAAACAACCCACTATTCTGTATTACAAAACATCCTTCCTACTTTTGGGGGTGGTGGGAGGGAAAATGAGAGAGAAAAATCAACATTAGCTTTATGTATGTGCTCATCCCTAAATATAACTCTCAAACTTTCACATATTTTCCCCCTCTATACTTAGAGACGAAGAAAACAATTAGGAAAAGTATCCCAATTCTGCCAAGTCTAGAAATGAAACCTAGGTAATGAGAATTATATTAATATTTAAAAAATCCACTGCAGACATTTCAGTTCATCCTCATATATTTTCACTGAAATAATACATCAGTGACAACAGGGAAGAAAAAAGTATCTCCAAAAATTAGATGCAATTACTGACCTAATCCCTACAGACACAAGGAGTGAGAGTACACTTTATCTCTATTTGACAGAAACTTATCCTTTCATAAAAATGCCACATGGTTTGGTATAAACTTTTAGTTCTGAATCACAGAATCATAACAATATGAGGCATTATTTTCCAATTTACTATCCTGGCACATAAACATTTGTCTTCCATTCCAACAATTTATTTCAACTGAATTGGGTTTACTCTGCAAAACAATATAATTCTAATAAGGAAATTTATAAAATATATATAGGACACAATAAATAGAAAAATTAAACCCAACAAAATCAAGTATTTCGCACTTTATTTACACTAAGATATATACGCAGGAATTTAATTGTATGAACATTAATCACGCATACAAATGAGTTGCTTTATACACTCTGTACAAATGGCACTCCTAATAGACTGAAATGATTTCACTAAATGATTTCACTTTCCATATTCATGGATATTTGGGTTTGACTTGGACATTTCTGTTTGGACTTGTTGGACTTTTTGAACAATTGGATTTTTTGTTACAAGGTTAAAAGAAAAAACACACTTAGTACTATTTTATGAAAAAAAATGTTAGTTTGCAAAAAATACACGAATATACATTTCAAAAGATGAATAAGAACAAGAAAACCAAGTCCAAAGACCTAAAAACATGGCAGGACTCCTGAGCCTGGAGCCTGGTAAATTCCTAACAGCTCATTAAAAAAAAAAAAAAAAAAGGTAATTTGTGGTGACAAGTCTGTCTTCAGAGCCATTTAACAGAATCTATAGCACTAAAACTTGTATTTATACAAGAACAAATACTACTTTTTAAAATTCATAATGGAGAGTTTCCACTTCAAAATGCAGAGTTAGCACAAGGGGAAAGGCTTCTGCTACTTTTAAATTGCATTGGCAGAATAATAACAAGATGACATTAAGCCAGTGTTCAGACAATTAAAAACGGCAAATTTCAACAAACACAAAACCTTTCACAAAAAGGTCTATTTTGAAAGTGTTAAAATAAAAAGATATATAGCTGGCACAAGCACAGGGACTGTGAGTTTTCAAAAAAGGTTTTGCTGGAGGGAGTTGAGTTCCTTATCAACTGGAAAACAAAAACACACATACACACACAAAATACACACTACGGCTGGATCTACCTCCTGCTGGTCTTTCTTCTCAGCCCCTATTCTCAGCTCCCTTAGCAGCTCCTTCTTCCCTTACTCCATTTGTGTCTGTGCAGACCTGAAAGTATCCCCTTTTCCCATGGGAACGAATGAGAACAGGAGGAAAGAGCCACTAACTGCTATCACCCTCCCGTGAGTGCTACTGGTCCCTGGAATTGCAAGTTGAATGGAGAAGATAGAAAAGAAAGACTTAGAAAATTGAGCAACTTATTTTTCTAAAAAGATTCTCTATTCATTCTAGAAGTGATGTAGGATCAATGGCTATATCGGGAAAGAAAGAAAATTTGGAAAATGGCAGAGAGAGTAGCAGCGTAAAAGATGAGAGCCTTTGCCACAGTCAACACCTTGTTGGACAGTGTATTGAAATGCATTCTAGACAGCTTGAAGCAGCAAGAGGTTACATGTATGGTCTTGCACAAAAGCCTTCAAGAGAATCTAGGGTAGCTGTATTCAACTCAGAACTGAACAACCTTTTAAACTGTCATAGAACAGTATATTTTTCTTCTCTAATATTACAACGATAAACATTTTACAGACCACATTAGGCTGTCCAGGGAATAAGCAAAATAACATTGTGTTCATTCCATGTTCTTAATTGATTTTATGCCATGAATTTCTATCTCAATATCGCTGTTATTTATACAATCAGAGTGCTAAGAAATTCTAGTCAAGGATCAGATTTTAATTGTACCAGGTACTGGCCAAGCACAGAAGAGAGAGACTGCTCTTGTCCCACAAGCTTGGAACCATGAACACAGCAAGGGAGAATAGATCTCATTTGTTTGCTCCTGTGTGTCCACATGCAGAAAATAATAAAGGACCTTAGCTAACATGATCTAATTTTGCTTCACCACATCTACTGTCTGCCCACAATCAGGTTTTTGAAGCATTACAGCAAGGGAGACTTAAAGATGGGTTTCAAATCAAAAACAAAGGAGTGATCTGCAATGTTTTCTTAGGCTTCTTCAATCAAAGATTCTAATAAACAGACCCAAAGGAGTTTGGTTTTAGATTTAAATAAAAGTACAATGAAGAATGACACTGCAGGATAATCAAAAGGAAGAAGTTATCAATAATATCTGCTTGTACACAGAAAGAGTAAAATAAAACATTTTCTGTAGCTTTTGCCTACTTCAACAATTCAGAAGTGATAAATTGTCACAAATATTAAAGGATAAGAGCCAGAATGCAAACAAAAGGCAGACCTGATAAATAAAATGATGTCATCTTTATAAGTTTTCAGAGCAGTCATTGCTTTAATATTCATCAGCTACAGAGACCTTTATTTTATCCCCGAAGCCCTAATTATTGTGAACCCACACTGTCATCTGCATTTTTTGCAAGAATGCATCCTCTCTCTTTTTAGAAAACTTAATTAAATCTTTAATAAGCCAGTATAAATGTAAAGGATGCAGAACACAAAATATCACCTTATGCATATTTATTAAATTTCTATAAACCCTAAAGCATTTCTCCCCAAAGTAATGGTATAGGGAGGAAAATAAAATAAAATAATTATAATAATAAAAAAGCCTACCTGCCAATTTCCTTTCTTGTAATAATTCCATCTGTTAGTCCTCATGACAGGGAGCTTACTACTGCAAACCGCCTGCAGATAGCACCTAGCATTGGTATCATCCCCTCAGCCTAAGCCAAGGCCCATCACTTCATCCTCAGGTCATGGAAGGAAAGAATGTTATCCCAATCAGGGTGCCAAATGAACTGTGAAACTCCCCACCTGCACCAAGTGGGCAGATTTGCTTTCCTTCTCTTGCTCAAACTCTTGCAAATAAAGTGTATGTAAAACCCCTGAGGAAGACAGCAATGCCATTCTAGTGGTGTCACCATCACAGAGATAGGACGTCACATGTTGAAACCAGTGATAAAAGCAGTGCAATTTGCAGAAGTTCTTCATCTTAATTCAGACCATTCATTAGGCCTCCTTTGACAAAGATGGATTGAGCACAGAACTTAGTTCTGAAGCCTCTATACAGGCAATTTCCATCTGAGAGAGAAAGGAAAAAGGGGTAAAGCCCAAACGCTGCTGTGATGGTTTAAGCCAGTTTTGGAGATGTTTCTTCAATTAAAAAAAAAAAAAAAAAAAGAGATCTTAATTCCAACTCTGAGGCTTGTGATGAAAACTATAGGTGAACTGACTGATTAGATCTCCGTGCAGTGTTGATTTCCTCAAGTTGTGTAAAATTCAAAACAGCTATGAAAGCATGACTGCAGTATTCATCTGCTCCGACTCTCAGACCCATGAATGACACCTTGGATGTTGACACGGCTCATTCCAGCGCTGAACACTTTAGGAGAAACAGACCGCTAATATTCTAGTGAGAGATCCCACCAACCTCCAAGTGCCCCAAAAACACAATGATTAAAAAGATAGAACAGCTAGCTTGTTACTCCGCAGTTAGGCTTGTTGATACAAATATGTAGCATACTGGAAAAATATCTAGCATAAAAACAACAACAAAAAAGAACGGCAGCACAGAAATCCATTAAAGAAATTGTGCTGTTTATAGAGAATTGCCATTGCTGAAGCCAAAGAGCACCAATTTCAATCACCGTTTCTGATCTATTACAAAGGAAGACCCTTAGATCACACCTAGCTGCTGTATTAATTCCATGATTTGTATAGTTCAAAGCAGATCTTTTAAGAGAATCTTATTCTGGCGACTGAGAGACAAAACAGACTAAATCACCAAGTAAATTAGCCGGCAGCTTTTAATACCTTACATTAAAAGCACCTAATCTCACTACCTTAAGGCTTTCAGCTATCAAACCAAAGATGAAATGTTCTGCTAGATGAGACACCTTTCACCACATACTTTTAAACTGGTCAATGGCAACCTTAATGTTTCTTCCTGTACAAGGACTGCATTTCAGCCTTTTGCTTCTAGGAATGCTACAAATATTTGCTGCAATTCTTTTCTAAATACTTTATTATTTGTCAACATATTCTTCAGTGCTGATACCAGAACTGGTTATCATATTGATAGTCACACCTGTGCCAATAGGTTATCATATCAAACTCCTTCAGCTGAACACTTTCTATGGAAATATAATATGTCTGTTCTGGAACCATGCTCTCTTAATAGCAGCTTTGAACTGGTGTTCACTTTCAAAGATCAAAAAAAGTGCAACAAAATGAGTATTCAAACACAGGACAGGACCATACAGAATCTAAGACTCCTAAAAATCAGTGTAATCTGCCTGTAAATTTACGAGCTCACGTTTGCAGTGCTTTGCAGCCTTCTGCACTGACATCATCTCATTGAGTGCTTCCTTGGACGCTTCTTTAAGTCCGTGATGTTTAGCACTTCTGCAGTTTTAACCACGAACTAAGCGAGTACGATGTTCTGGTTTATGCTGTTCTGTTTCATTTGATCTTCTGTCACAAAAGAGACTTTACATATTCCCTTGAACTACAGGAGGCACAGAACACCAAATTCAGTCAATGTGTGATTTTTTTTTTTTTCCTCCGGAGGTGTAAGACTTATTCCAAATGTATCTCTGCACTCCAAGCTTTTATCTTTAATAAAAACAGAGTAGGGAAAGAGCTATTTCTTCAAAATACTGAAAGTTCATTTTTGATAATAAGGCAGGTTCAGAGTTAATCTATGATTTGGCAACCAAGGGAGGATTCTCCCCTTTAAAAACTTGAAACTGTATTTGGGTTGCTATAAATGACCATGAGTTTAACTCTTTTTTTTTTTGGTGAAAGTCTGATTGACAGTGTACATTAAGAAGAGTCAGGTTTTATACTGGGTTGATCTCCATCATAAGTTCATGTCAATTTTGAAGGAATGGCACTGAAAACAGTGGCTCATTCTCAAAC
>JAUBNY010000689.1:101182-117319 GCA_032275445.1 Crypturellus soui | reverse complement strand
ATGGGGATGTATGGGGATGTATGGGGATGTATGGGGATGTATGGGGATGTATGGGGATGTATGGGGATGTATGGGGAAAGGAAGAGAGCATCTAGAGTTCAAGTGTGCATTTGCTACACTGATATACAAATATTTTATTTCAACAATCATGAAAGACCACAGAGGCAGACCACTCTAGAGACATTTAAACAAAGGATTTTACAAGCTAACTTTGGACTTCTTGGCCTATAAACCTGAAATGACCACCAATTTCTTTAAATAAGATCAAAGCAAATAGAATCTTTGTGACCAGTCTTCTCTTTGTTTGAGCAGCTAATTCAAAGAGATTAATTGTTGGCAAAACTGTTCTTCCCACCACCATGAAGCACAGGTTCTCTGGAAACACTGCAAACAGATTTTTAAAAAGTTTTTACAATAAATGAGGTACTACAACAGCATGTGATTATTCATCAGTCCTTAACAAGTTCTCCTCTTGCCTAATTTAAGTTGAAGAAAAAGGATAGGGATCATAGTCACTGGCCTAGCAGCAGGTGTATGACAACAAGTCGGAACCCGGGTGCAAGCTAGGAAAAAAGAATATAATCATCTCTAGTACCATAAAAGCCTGAAAAAGGAAGATACTAAACAGTCGCTCAGAGAAGCGATGTGTTGCACGTTTCCACATGTAAATATGAAGGCTGCTGCGGACACACTGCTGCTGCTGCTAAAACCGGAGCGGTCCCGCTCTTCCCCTCGGGCAGCGCGCACCTTGGGCACGACACGCGTCAACGCGCGGCCGCGAGGCAACGAGTAACGACTCGTGGCTAACGGCCCCCGGCTAACGGCTCACGGTCCCTGGCTAACGGCTGACGGCCCCCGGCTAACGGCTAACGGCTCACGGCCCCTGGCTAACGGCTCACCGCCCCCGGCTAACGGACAAGCCCGGCAGTGCGGCGCGGCGCTCCGCCCCTCGGGCGCCCCCCGCGGCCCGCCGCCCACGGGCGCCCCCGTCCGGGCCGGCCGCCGGGCCGGAGGGGCGCGGCCCCGCCCGCGACACAGGGGGCCAGGGCCAAGAACGCGCCCGCTCCGGGGCGCCAGCGGCCGCAGCCAGGGCAGAGACGGGGGCGGGCGCAGCACAGGGAGGGAAGGGAGCGTTTCTACCTCCTTCTTCTTCTGTCCTCCCCCGAGCTGCCCGCAGAGGAGGAGCAGCAGGAGCAGCCGCAGCAGCAGGCAGCTCCCGGCCGGCAGGTGCAGCAGCCGCCGCAGCGCCGCGCTGCCCAGCGCCATGTTCCCCCCGCCGCGGGTACCTGCGGCACCAGCCCCGCCCCCGGCCGGGCGCGGGCGCGGAGGCTCCCGGGAGATGTAGTTCTCCGCGCGCCCGCCGCACCGGGCCGCGTGGCGCGCGCGCCGCCTCGACGCCATTTGGGCGCCTGGGCCGCGGCGGCGCCGTGAGGTGCGCGGCGGGCTCGGGGACGGCGCACGCCGCCCGGCACGACCGCCCTGTGCCCTGCCAACGCTGCGGCCCCAGTTTAAGCGGTCGTCCCCGGTACCTGCGCTGCGCTGGGTCGCTGCGAGAAGCGTTACCCACTGCTCAACGCCTGTCCCCATCAGAGCCATCGAGCAGCAAGTGCAGTCCTGAGCCAAGACTGCGCTTCAGTAAAAGGATTTTTTTTTTCCGCATGTTTGGACTGTTTTTGCATTACCTTTCACGTTTTCCTTGCAGAAAATGATATTAATGTAATATACAAGTACAGTTAATTGGAATTTAATTCCCAGAGCATTAGCCATGCAGCCTTAATTTGGTACTCTCATGCGTGATACAGGCTTCAAATAGGTGATCGTGTATTTTTTTCCACAAAACTACACACTGTGCAGTGCATAGGGTAGATAATGTTAAATTAAGGAGCAGACACTTTTTTTTTTATATCCTTTTCTAGGATTCCAAGTACTCAACTTACGCTGATTACTTACTCACACATGTCCGTATGGAAGACTCCAAAGACAGAATTACTCATGTCATTTGAGATTTTTCTCTATCACTCAAAAATACTATGATTTTATAATCAAATATATCATAATTAAAGAGAAAACTGAGGGACTGAGGGACTGAGGGAGGGACTGAGAAGCTGGATTTATAAGTCTGTTTATTTTGAGCAGTTAATTTCACAGATTTTTTAGATGACATTTTGATGATTATAGATTCATGATAATGGAGAGGCCTGAACATTGTATGTTTCAATTATCAAAAAAAAAAAATGTTCCTTTTGCTTCTGTTACATCTGCAATGCGCCTTTGAGTAAAGTCAAGTTAGACTTGTTCAAGTTCATAGAAACTTTATATCACGCTCAAATTGACTGCCAGATGCTTGAGACTGATGGAAGCCTCCGAGGTCAAGAGAATTCAGACCAGATAGTAATCCACATCTCTCAGTTCCTCATTGTTATTTGAAGATGATAACATGGCAAGCAGCCTGGACCCTATGTCTCAACTATGTAGGGTGGTTGGCCCAATAGCCTTTGACTTGGCATTTTTTAAAGCTCAGACACCAGCTGCCATAATTCTTCAAAACAAGACATCTGTGTACACCGACTGTTGACCTTTCTTCAGACAGATCACAGATCTTGTCATGCCTACTCTAGGCTACCAATAAGTCATTTAATATTTAACAACCACTGTATCTCATGGAAAGTTAAACAGAAGATCGTGAAGGAGAAGGAGAGAGACTACCTACGCTGTTGGGAGCCTGCCCTGCAGAAATGGATTGTACTATCATCTTATGAACACAGTGAACACCTGAACATCATAATTCCAGAAACTGTGAAACACTGGATCTAACCGGCACCAAGGCCGTATCAGTCTGAATCCTTCCCGTAGCAGAAATCTCTGGAGGTCAAAGAAAGACTTCCATGTTCTACCCCGTATTTGGTTGAATCCAAACACAACATAAATGTAAAAATGATACACTCAAATGATATAAGGAAAAGAATATATCAATGGTTGCTGAGAATTAAGGACTAGAGTGCTGGAAATGAGGAAAACAGAATGGGCTGGCCAAGTAAGAACGTTTACAAATGGGAAAGGGAATTTGGAAGAAAGTATGGGAACAGAAAGAAATAGAAAAAGATAAAGGACACAGATTGAGACTCACATAGTAGTAAGGCAAATGTATGAAGCTTGGAGGTGACAGACTTTATTTTTTTCCATATGTGTTCCAGGACTTGGCAGGGGTCCAGTGGCTCCGGAGCTTGCAAACCCCCGTTCCCTTTCATGAGCTGGGGAAGAAAAGCATGGGGAAGGCACCATGCCCCATCTTTCCTGTCTTCTTTCTTGTGAACAAAATGGATCCTATTTTGGTTTTGAAAGCTCTTGTGCTATCATTAATCTCTAAGGCTCCACTAAGGATTTTTTTTATTTGTTTGTTTTGTTTTGTTTTGTTTTGTTTTGTTTGCAGATAAAAACACTTTTAAATGCACTGGCTTTTTATATCACTCTCAAAACTCCATTTAATTTTAAAATGGATTACTCACATTTCCAAGTGGATACTCAAGTGTAGTTTTCTTATTCTCTCTTTTTTTTTTTTTAAGTAATCCCCATAAATTTAATTGTTACAGGCAATCAAGTTGTGACAGAAGAGGTATGTGAGTGAGGCAGCCATGTCTAGGCAGATATGTTTCTGATTGTCACATATCATCTGCTACTTATTGGAGTCACCATGAATTTTATTTAAGAATTTTTCATTGGATAGCCTTTTTATAGGAAGCAACTGCCACAACTCCCCAACCTTTTCCTGTAAGCAAATCCTACCTAAATCCGTTGGGTTTGTTGCTTAGAGTTTTCAGCTAATTGTCTATGAAGAAAATTAGAATCAAGTATCAGCCAACATAGCTCATTTTAGAATTTGTTTGAATCTGGAAATTTAAATTGAATGTTTAATATTCAATAGGAGTAAGCTTAACAAAATAATAAGAGTATTTCCAAGTCATCAGAATGATCTAAGACTCTAAAATTAATACCACTGCAAAAGACAAATACAACTTTACATCCTCTAGAGCTAAACACGCTAGTTTCAGTGGGCTTTGGTTTTGACCATTACTGGAACTTCTAATGCTATAGTACCAATCTAGCTACCAGCATCTACTAAAAGCAATGGATACCTGTTGAATAACTGTTTTTTATAAACATTCATTTTGCTTTATTCATGAATTAATTTCACATTACTATGATGAATATACTGTGTGTTATCTTGGATAAACAGGCACACATCCAGAATAGGATAATCCACGTATTCAGGAAAACTAAAAGAGCATTCAAAGCATAAACAGTAACTTTCTTTATGAACATATATCTGTGTAGAGAATTATATCCTTATATAAGATATTTATATCAGCAGTAGAGAGGTTTAGCACCTACTTTCTGTATTTGAGGGCACGTGTAAGCTCAGATTGCCTTGCCGCTTTACTGAATTGTGCCCGTCCTGATAAAGCACAAGCAGCCGTAGCGTGGGGTCCTGGCCCTTCTTAGCTCTCGCTCGGGCTGAAGAGGGAGATGGGGATATAAGCAACAGGGGTGGCAGCCTTCTCAGGATTGCTTGCACTGTCAGGCACTAAGAAATACAGCGCAAATATCTCTGAGACTCTGAAAATAAATGTTTTAAAAAGAAAGTGGGGAAGCTAGAAAAAAATGTTATGGACACTGTACTGGTAAGAAATTGTAGAGAGACACCTCTTCAGTCTCCCAGAAGAGACTCCTTGCAGCATGCACGTATTCTCTTTTCCTCCATCTCTCCATCTCTCCGCATCACCCTTGCTCCATCTCTGCACATATGTCTGTTTAGAGACAAAGTCTATAAAATGTAAGAATCAAAAGAGTGGTGCCATAATCCATTCTCTTCCTTATATGAAGACTCTAAGTTTAGTATTTGACTATAAAGAAGAAAGTAAATAAAAAATAAATCTGTTAGGAATGTGAAATTGCTTATGCCTTTTAATATCTCAGTCTAGAAGAAAGGCCAAAACAAATGTTAGATGTGAATGTCAAAGTGATCCTCACTAGGGATATAAGGTGGATTCATGTCACATAATTAGGTTTGAGCATCATTTTTCTTTTAAACAAGTCAAAGATATCAGTTATCTTAGGTATCAGTCTTTAGGAGAAGTTGCATTACTCTCTGAGAGCACTTAACTTTCGTTGACTGAATAGGCAGCTTATTTCAGACTAGGTAAACTGTTAGGTTATAAAATTTAGGAAAGATGAACACCATCCATGGAAATGGAATTTACAAATTTAATGCTTTGGGTGAATGAACGGGAGGCGGTCTGTGTTTCCAAATCCAGTCAGCACAGTTACTCTCCTGGGAACGCTGCCTAGAAAAACAGGTTTCTCTTGCCACGCAAAAATGACTTGATTTTTGCAGATGCAAACGTAAAGGTATAATTGCTACAGAATTAGTGAGGAAGACAGGAATATGTTGAGAAATGGAGTACAAGAAGCTTCATACAAAAACTATTGAAAAGTCATAGTTTTGAAAAATGCAGGCCCAATTTCAGTAATTGCCTTTGTAACTACCATTGCTGATGCTAATCCAGAGTTAGAGCCCAGCACATTAAGAGCATGGTTAATTTTTACTATATCTGTTGGATCATCAAAAGTAAGAATTTACAAAATACTGAAGTAGTACTGAGTGTGAATATTGCGTTCATAAATGGAAAGAGGAGCATGAAAAAAAGGACAAGCCGTACAGATAGCTATTTCAACCACAATTTCTCTTACGTCTCTCCCTATTAAAAGATTTAAGTAAAAATGATGCTTTTGAGAATGATGGTTATTTCTTCTTTAGGAATGAGAAGGCAAATGTACATCATTTCCACATAAATAATGAGTATTTTTATTGTATACCATAAGATCTAATCTGTTCCAGTAATAATTCTAATGGAATATGGAAATGCTTTCATACTTTAAGATACTAAGTATTTTATTAAACACCAACTTGTCCAGATTATGTATTTTTCATGGAACTGCAAATGATTTTTGATTAGTCAAAAACATATCATTTTAGGAATACTGAACATTATTTGGTTTACTGTGGATAATCCAAAAAACATTTTAAATGGATATAGGCGATAAGAATATTGTGTGAAAGTAAAATCAGTACTTAGTTACTTTAAATAAGCCATTGCAAAGTCACTCATCTGAAAGCAATATTTCAGTTACTTGAAAATTATCTATTAGGGAGTGATACTAAGAGAAGATTTGTGTGTGTTCTTAGCTGCATTGAATGTGCAGATGAACAGCGAGACCACACATTTTTACTTCCCTCTTATTTGTTCTCAGCAATTTCAAACGTTTTTGCTTGAGTATAAAAGTCCTTTTTTTTCCATTCTAGGCAGGAGTTGAAAGAAGTAAGACAGTGGGCCCTAGACTCAGCATATGGGAGATGGATAGACCAAGGGCATCGCAGGAACATTTTTAAAATTCTAGGGGGAAAAAAATCATGCCTTTAAAGAGAGTTCTGCTCTATTACAAAACTCTTTTTACTATTTATTCTGTTAACCAACAATTCTTGAGATTACAGTTTTCATTAGGTCTCACTATTAGCTGTCGCTTCTAGCAAGACAAAAAACAAAACATAGTAACTTACAGGAAGATGTGTCTTTCTAGCATACCAAAAATAAACATGCACATTGAAGAAGGTTTTTGCACGTGACATTTTCAGAGGAAGAAACTTTTGTAAGTTTAATTATCTCAAACATTTCATTTAATAAGGTAGCAACAACAACATGAATATGTAAATTATGATATTTTCCAAGCATCAGGCATATGAATATAATTTTAAACATCTCCTGATATTAAGCAAAGCTAATATCAGGAATGGAAACATTTTAATGACCTATAATAATCAGAGTAAAATATTATAATTTTCTTAATGACTTTTTTTGCATCCATATTGATATTTATTCATCACAAGAAGTAATTTTAAGTTAGTCTAGATGGAGGATGACAATTTCCTAGGCTTCTAAATATTATTTTTAATGCTAATTTTTCTGAAAGAAAACATATTTTAAACTAGCAATGTGTCTCCTGTTTTATGTTTAGTGTAAGAAAGTTCTCTGTTGATACCTATATATTTGTTTAAAAGCTAATTAATTCCACTACAGACAGGGCTTGGTCATCCTCCTGAAAGTCTTCAGAGGAGACTTTCCAAGCAAGATGACTTTAGTAGATGGCGCCTTGGTGGATGACATTTCAGTTTACAGGCTTTAAATGTCTCCCAGTAGCACTTCATTTTCATCATCCTGTAAAGAATTTTGAGTGCTGCAAACAAGATACCCAAATGAAAAAGAGTTTTTCGTCAAGCCATCACAATGCAGTCTTCTGCATTCTCTTTTACATATAGTTAATATGGAATGTTCCTTCTATATGTCTTTTAAATTTTATGTGTATGTCTTTGTGACGTAGGATTGAAAAGAGATTACCGTATCGGAAGCCTTGTGAAGAGTTAAAAGAATTTTCTTCACTCCCCTTAACATTTCTGAAGATGCTGGACTAATGAACCTTTTCATTACATCTTTTTGTTTCCCAAATATGGGTTGGGAGGGTAAAAATGGTAGTATTCATGAGAAATGCCAGCCTGGATCTTATAAACTTCATGAAACTAACCCATTCCTAACATGACAATTAACATGCTTCTATAGCCTGCGAATATTAACCAGTTATCCAGAAGCACTGTTGTCAGTCCTGCATCAAGTCCGCCCCTGTGGTTCGCTAATAAGGACAACCTCTCGCCTCACCCTTTCCCCATTCAGCTTTTTATAAACTATAAGCTCTTTTTTTTTAAATAAAAACTCAGTTTTTATAAACTGTAAGTAACACCCTACATGTGATTCAGCTTTCAGCTGCACTGCTGTGACCCTATGCCTCATTCCTGTTACATTAACAGTGCTGCCAAAGCAGGGCTCAGGTGCTCATGGCATTAAGCTAGCCCTGCTAAATGTGGCTTATAATAGGCACTTCGTTTTGTGAGTTTAGAGCTGCTGCCACTTACAAAATGAGCTTCACAAGATGGGGTGAAATCTGGGGCTTCTGAAGCTTCATTTTGCTTCCTATTGCATTTTAAAAACATATCACATTAATTTATTAACATGATTAACATGACTCTAAAAATGAAAAATGAAAGCCAAGACTAAGGAAGGAATTCAGGGAACACTTACAGAATGAAAAAATAGCAATTATGTGTGATTTAGGAATTCTATTAGTAACTCATTTAATATGACCGCCCATTGTCATGCGGGAGCTCAGGTCTCTAAAACAATTCTCCTGTGCGTAATCAAAGGGATATGAAATTGACCTAGGACGGCAGTACTGCTTTAGGACTGAAACTAGTGGGACCAAACTGGGAACATTATGCCTGTGTATTGTACTTATACTTCATGAAATCCTGTTAAAATAATTTAGTATAAAGGATAATTTCTCACAACAATAATGTGAGCTCAGTTGCCTTGCACTAAAGGTTAAGGAAGCTTATATAATTCAGGAGAATAGTACACCATGACATGATTACAGTCAACAAGCAGTGTGGAGAAAAGATGTCTGATAATAGAGAGATCTCTGCTACATGTGAAAAAGACATGAGAGGAATCAACGGGTAGAAACTGAACTTAGGTTCATTCAAACTGAAAATACAGTGCAAAATGTCAACAGTTTCAGGAGTGTGCTAATAGAAAAGCTTCCCTGGCCATTCTCTATTGCTTGAAATGAAGACTGAACACCATTCTTAACAATATACTGAACTTCAATGCAAAATCACAGGTTGTTTCAGGAATTACCAATGAAGTTCAAGAGTGTCTTACAGACAATTGGAAGCATGCTTATAAGAATACTCTTTGTATTAATAATCTATGAATTATTATTATGAGAGTAAGGGTTTACACTGAGTTTTGTTTTGTTTCATTAATGGGTATTTTAAATCCTATTTTCAAGCACTAAAAAATCTACTGTAAAGAAGTTGAAAGAAAGTCTGTCTTTCAACTCAAGGCAATTTATGGAAAGTAAAATAACTTTCATAATAAATTTCATAAAAAGTTACCCCATTCTAAAAAATGGTAGTTATGTTTGATCGCTGAGTATTGTTTATAAAGTTCTTGCCAAGCGACTGCGGTTTGTATATACTCTGATGTCTGAGCTCTAGCACTAACTATCATAAATGAAAAGATAATATAACCCATACTAAATGCTGAAGGGTAATGCACAGTACTCAGTAAGCTGTGGGATCCAGAGGACAATCTGCAAAAAAGAATGCTGTTCGGATAATACAGAGTAAATAGAACTTGCAGGGAGCAACAACGTCTGTTCCTTCTTTTTCCTAAACAAACTCATCAGAAAAACTTGCCATGACCAGAACAGGACTGCAAAGTAATCACCAGGAGCCAGTCTTTCAAAACCAGCATGCTTAAGTTCATGCTATCACTATTCACATGGTAAACATGAGTATAGGCAGGAGTAACATATTCTTATCATTAACACTGTGATGATTGTTTAATTGTACTTCAACAAATAAAATTAGTTGATCAATACCGTTATGCCTAGCAACATATGCCTAGTAGCAGAATGACTGTGCTTTATGTTCATATTTCTTTTTATATATAAATTAGTGTATTATCTGAATAGGTTTCTAGCATCTAAAGAAATAATAAAAAGAAAGAGCTAACTGTGCAAGTGAACTGGGATTAAAACCAAAAGAGTTATTCTATATTAAAAGTTCATAGGCTTCAAAACAACTTTTACATCCCCAAACTTTTAGAAGGGGGCAGAAATTGGTAAAACCAAGAAAAATATAATCACTGTTCTCACAATCAAGAGTCCTTCATCATTCTTCATCAACTTAATTAAAAGATGGGCAATGAATCTTCTATCAGCAGATGAGTGTATTACCACACACTGTGAAACAAATCAATGAGCAGTAATAAAGCAGTGCAGAATAGTGTTGCAATAACCTTTTGCTATATAAGCAAGGACTGAAACTTAATTTTTAAGCAAACAGCTAACTGTTCATTTCTCAGCCGAGCTTGACACACTTGCTTGTGTGTCATTACCATGTGCAAATGAAAGAAAAATATTATTTGGAAGTGCTTCAAAATTAATATTAGATTGATTAACCTCTCCTAATTATGGGAAATTCAATAAAAACAAAATGCAAGTGCTCTTCAGCACTGTATTAATGTGATGGCTTAATCACAATTTAGGGTTATATAAGCTTGAAAAGGAAAGACCTTCTTGAAAGATGAATCCCAGTAGTCTAATTAATTTAATCAGTAATATATACACATAAAGAAATATAAAAGGCATAATTTATGGTTTTCTTCCAAGTCCAATGAGCGAATCATAACACTAAAGCGTTATGTCTGGTATCATGATATGTGTTAATATTTGTTGACGAAGATCTCAAAGTGGCTGGTGACTGGGTTGTGGCTTTACACCGTGACAGTCATCCTGCCTGTAAACTCAGTTTAGGGCTTTGTGACTAACTGCTAGTGACTGATGGAAGTGCTTCAGTCTCCTGTCCTATGCTATGGAGTTTTGCCTGACGTGGATTCACTTTTACCATGTAAAGACATTTTTGAAATGTAGTTCTAGTTAGATGGAGTTTAGTTAGTTTTAATACATTTATTCAGTCAGATGTGTTAACTGAAGGTAAATATTCAGGCATTCAACTGGTAATGTTTGTTATCTCAGACGATGCATTTATTTAAATTTATAATGTTTTTATAATATAACTCAGAATCATTCATTACACCAGTGAGTACAGTGGCCGATTTAGTAGCTCGCATTAGAAATTAAACATGACTGTAAGCAACAACACTGTGTTAAAAATTGGTAAGTCTGCACAATAGCAAAAGTTGGAAACACTGGATTAAAGGAGAATTCTTAGAATTCTGTATTTGGCTACTACAGCTTTACAATGCTTTGATTCTCTGAGCGTTCTGGAAAGTGGTTCAGGCTAGAACTGGATGTAAATGGCAGATGGAGCATGTTTTTGCTCCAGTGCATTTACAAGCACTAAACTGTCTCAGAAATACTATGGTAGAATTAGAGCTGAGCATTAATTTTAAGAAACAAACATATGGTTTGCCAATCCCTGGTTGGGAAAGTATATTGGAAAAAAATCTAAGGTGGCTTAAAAACCCATTGAAACATCAGTTTGTATAAGATATTTTCAATCTATGTTAAGTTCTATGTGGAGTATCATAGACCTGATTATTTTAAAAATACATACCGTACAAAAGTAAGTACTTAGAGCAAAGAGATTCAGCTCTGGATTAAGGAATGCAAATCAGCTGCAGGAATACAAGCTGCAAAGCCAACAGGAGATTAGCATACAAGCAACAAAGCTAACAAGGGATTAACTTTCAGAAGAGCTTACCAGTTCATCATTATGGGGAAAAAAAAGAAAACAGAAGATGAGAACAAAAATAACTCAGAAAAGTATCATACAGGATAAAGTTACTAACCTCTATTTGCACTGGATAGCTTGCACTGTTTTTCTACTACAGGCCGGAACCTACACTTGACCCTAGGCTTGCCTTACATATAAACCGAATGCAAGCTCGAATGAGGGTCTCCAAATGAATTTAAAAGTCTCACTCACATTATCTGGCAGCTGAACTTCTGGTGTGCTTCTTTCAGAGTTGGATGGAGCATCCTTATAAATAGCTGTGTTGGCTCTGCCTTAGGAATCATGTGGCGGAGTGGGGCTCAGCCCCTGGCTCTGTCTTCTCTTCCCAGCTCAACAGCAGAGCTCCTGGGAGGAGAAAGACAGGAGCCGAGCAACGGTGGTAAGGAGGAGGGTCTCTGTGCTGTGGCAGGTGGCTAAGAAGAGGCCTGAAGCCTCTTCAGACCTCACAGTAAACCAAGTTGGATTCTTCCAGAAAGGTAAAAGGGAAAGGAATACAGATCCTAAAGCTGCATGACCCATCAGGCAAAAGAAAGTGCTCTTTTTGCCATAAAAGTAACAGACACTAAGGACAAGAACTTAGAATAACAATTTATATAAATAAAATGCTAGAACATCAGTGCCCTAGGAAAAAAACAGAATTATTGATGCAATTAAAATTTGTACTGAACTGTGGTCACTAGCGCCCAAAGTTTATCTTGTATGGAGAATAACGTAACTGCATTGTTGGTTATTTCACAGTTACGATTATTCCTTGAACGCATAAAAATAGAATATAAAAGTTATCTCACTGATGATCAGCACAATAAGCTCTGTTATCTGCATGGGAAAGCTGCAAAGGATAAGAAATGCATTCCGTGTGGGGCGAGCCTCATCTTACATCATTAATGAGGTTTTTCCTTGGAGGATGTTGTAGCTCCAAGTTCTGCTGCAGTGGGAAAGAGCATTTGCTGTTTTCCTTACCTGTGCTGTGTAGAATAGGCCACAGATACCTCCCTGGTAGGAAACAAAAAAGCAGTCTTTTCCAAACTTATTATAGACATAGCCATCCTGACTCTTACATGCTTTCACCTGCACTGGTTTTCTTTCAAAATATTTTTTGACCTGCCTGTTAAAGGTTTGTGCTGCCAGTAATTGTGTACTGCTTTCCATTTGAGAAGATAATGGAAAATTGTGGCACCTAAGGAATCTGGAAGTTAGTTGCAATGAACTTAAAGTCTTTTCACAGCAGGCAATAAAACAGTGATCCCTTAAAGATTTAGATAGATTTTAGAAGATTTAGAAGAAATAGTCGCTATACATTGGCAGATGAATTAGGAAACTTTCCATTGGCAAAGCTAGATTTGTCTTGTAAATAAATTTGGAAAATCCAATTTGTTACAGGAAGTTATGTCATTTACAAGAAAGAAGAATCCAACAGAGAATAGTATTGGCATAAACATGTTAAAGGGGAAGCTACACATATTTAAGTTCTTCAGTATTCAAGAAGACCTGAGAACAGATTACCTATCTATTGATCTAGCACTGTAGATTTATTAACCTGTAAGACAGCAAATAGTGGAAAGGACTACATAGCAAAAAACTATCTGAGATCTTGCATTTGATTTCCTAACAATTATATCTTTGCGTTGTCTTAACAAAGAACATTCCACCACACACGCCAACGGCCTCTACCTAGTCCACATATATGTGTTAGTTTCTGTGTCCTTCTACAACAACTGTTCTGTCCTTAACTAAGTAACACAGTTGAAGTTCATTTTATTCCTAAATACTGGCACTTAAAATAAAAAAAAAAATAGTTTCCAAGGTCTGCACCCCAGCCTTGTCCTTAGCTGATGGAGAATGAAAGTTGATTACCAAGACAGAGTACATGCAGTCATTTCAGTGCAAATTTCTAATGATCAGGAGCAACCTCACTCAAATGTTTTTGCTCTTCAGAAGTTTCTTGATGAACCATGTCTGTTACAGATGAATTAGCAGCATTCCCAAAGGAAACTTAGGAAAAGATCGGTATGTAACTCTCAACTGGAAAGACATTTAACAAGTGGAAAGAGTGGACCCTTGCTATCCCTTCTTAATAGGCTGTTATCTTCCCTTTTTAGAGGTGTAAATTAAAATAATACACACTTAAAATTACTTGGAATGATAGATTAGTTGCTTTTTCCTATTTAATTATGCTGCCATAATATCTATGATAGGCATATTGCACATTATTCCTCTGTGGGGTCACTCAGTCTCAGACCATTCATTCTTGAAGACCTGTCATTATTCTGCCTACATGAAACTGAAGAGATTATCTGTAATGGTTTCACACCTGAACGGCCCAGGGTATGGAGGACGGGGCACTGTTTACCAATCTAGCCCCTCTCTGTTCCTGTAGGTAACCTTCAAGGAAGGCATGTTCAGATTTCTGTGTTTATTCCTACTGAAACACAGAATATACTCTGCAAATTTTGAATGGCACTGCTGTCCAAAAACATTAAAAATGTAAGCTTTAAGTTGAAAGAAACAAGCCAGAGTTTCCTAAGGAATCCACAGGACTAAATGCCCGATGGTTGTGGCGGTTCTGTGGGCTGCAGGCATCTTAATCTTGTGGCTCTATTGGAAAATCTCAAAAGAATCTGCAAAAACTATTTCAGGGTAATAGTAGTTAAGCCTCTAATGCTGAGATAATTTCTTTCTATTTAACCATGATGTAACTGCTACAGTGATAATCCTCTAACACAACAATCACAGAATATGGTAGCAGTTAGGCAATAACAGAAAACAGCAGAATTACCTAAGAGATATCTGAAAACTTGTCTTTTTAATTCCCTTAACATATGGCAAGTGAGGAAATTAGATTCTGTTTTCAGATTTTGAAGCCTCCTGTGCGCTGCTGGATAGTCTTGGCTTAAATAAGGCTCTTGGTTCTTCGCACTGCTGCGCTGTTGAATGTGCCGATCCTGCCCGCTTCGCCCGCGCTGCTCCTGGAGGGCAGAGGCAGTAGCACAGCCCAGCGGAGGCTCTGGGGGATCCGTCCGCCCGCCCAGTAGTGACCCTGTGTTCACCCTTCCGTTGTTCAGCTGCCGCTAAAGAAGTTACTACCCATGCATTACTTTGGAAGGGCTCTGTGCAGTTTCTGCTTTAACCTATAACTCGGCTGGATACTTTGGGCTGATTCTCAGGCAACAAGGAGGGCACCTAAGATCTTACTACTTTTGACCAGTTATTTTAATGTATTACTTGCTAAGAATCAGTGATTCACTGCAATGTTTAGTTGGATGGCCAGATGCCCAAACAGCCTTTACCAAGGTTGAGCTCGTGCTTGGTGAGCTATGGGGATCAAAGCTTTAAGGCCAGCATTTGGCTTTATCGAATTTCAATAATATATTTTTTCCTAACACAATCTGATATTCTTCTAGTCTTGACCAACTTTCAAGTTATCAAAGTTCCCAATTTACACGTAGGAACAGGAGAGCATTCATGCATCTTCCTCTGACGCCAGACCCCATCAGTTACCTGCGCACAGGCAACATTTTAGACAGTATCGCATGGGGCACAGGGGATACAAATAATGCCAGGCAAGCTCAGCTGAACAGCTATTCACACTGCACTTAGAAAGCATTTTTTTTAAAGTGGAGTAAAATTGAACAATGATAGAATTTCATTTTCTTTTTGTTTGTTTGTTTTACCGCTAGCGACAATATATTTTGAGTTGCACATGTTTGAGCCTAACACGTACAAGAATTGTTTGTGACAAGTACAGCAGTGGTTCCTGATCCAGACTACTGAGGTCAGGCTTCCTGGTATTTAAAAACCACTACTCTGGAAGCTTTCTTTTTTATTTACTTTTAATTTTTATATCCTGATTGCTTTTTTTCCAAATTTGCTGTCTGGATGAGTTTGGTAGTTGAGCCAAACTGAGGTGATGATGATGATGGTGTTGGTGCACGATGCCTTTATGGGCTGTGCAATCTCTTGCTAAGGTCTGGATGTGCATGTGACCAACTGCTGCAAATAGTAATATGAGTGAGGGTCTTCACCTGGCATTTCCTAACTTTAATGCTTGTTTCACTCTGAAAACTCCATATTCTTTTGCAACAATTTTATTTGAATACTTAACATTAAAAATGAACAAAGTAAACCCAGCAGGTTTCTAAATCTGTCCGGTTGTTCCTTGAACAGAAGCTTGAGTTAGAATGGTGGTGATACACAGGCGCGTGCTACACTTGCACCTTGGTTTTGTTTTGTAAATTTTTCCCCTTTTATCTGCTTCTGACACTGTTGAACTCCTCTCTGTAGCAAACATTGCAGTGCCCAGCAATACAAGAGAAACGAAGCAACAGTGTTTTTGTTCTGCTCAGAAACTGCAGATGATACAGCATTAGACAGTATGCAGGAAGAAAAAATAGGCAGTTTTCATGCCTAAACTACATGTTACAAAATTTGGAATGACAACCATAAAATTGTCCTGAAACTGAGACGGGTGGCAATGACAATTGTTTCAATATCCATCAAAATAATTGTGCTTTTTTTTGGAGCTATTGTGAATATAATAGTCACCTAGAATTTTTTTTTTTAATGAAGTTGCAGTTTTGGTGGATAATTACATGAAATAAACAACCTTTTTCTGGCTTTTGATCTAGACTTTTTTTAACAAGTAGACCTTATGTAGCTTCAATAAAACATACATTCCACGAATTCAGAACAGCTGCCTGTCTTATCAGAAT
>JAUBNY010000689.1:72527-92427 GCA_032275445.1 Crypturellus soui | reverse complement strand
GTTGCAGGAGCAATAACAACAGCAGGGAAGGTGAGGGATAGGAGGATGACAGAAGTTTTTGAAATCAATGTTGTCAAAGCCAATATCCAGAAACAAAGGCATTATTTCATTTCATGGGGTCATTCATAAGAGTGAATAACAAACCAAAAGTCAAGTTGTGCTGTTTACCTGAAAACACTCCTCCCTCTTAAAGAAAAAAGAATAGGTAAACAAGAGAAGGATAAATAAAATCTCTTTGGTAACATTTTAAGGTTAACTATAAAATAAAATTCACTCTGTTTTGTCATTCAAAATCAGCCATGTTCTAATTACAAGGCAGGCAATTGAAAGTTAGAAAATGAAATGCTTTCTTTACAAAATGTGTCCTTAATCTGTTGTAGAATCTGCTTTTTTTTTTTTAATAAACATATGGATTCTATGTGAAAGTTCAGAATTTATGATATGGTCTTCTACGGTTACATTAGCGAAGATGAAAGGATAATCTATTGACCTTTCTGTGCATTAGGACATGTATAGTCACTAACTAGGTGAATAGGAAAGAAACTGCTGAAAGTTTTTGTGTCTCCCTGATGTGCAGCTATAATGCATGGAGAAAATGGATTAAAGAAAACTAATGACTGGAACAGAAGCCTACATCATGACATTTTCCTATAGACTTTCTTAAGAACAGTGCTGTGATTTCTACCATCAGCATAATGGGCTATTTGTCTTCAAGGAAATAAAGAAATGACAACCTTAATTTACTAGTTTGCAGAAGGATGTTTGAAATCGGACACAAACCACACAGGACCAAACAATAAATAGTCACTATTGGTAATGAGTATGTTTTTTGAAGAGATTTAAAGTTACATAGAAACATAAAATAATCAAATGCAAGCAAAAATGAATTTTAAGGAAAACATGCTGATTAGAAAATGGGACCAAAAACCCTCCTAGAACCAGTTGGTAATGAAGTCTCAATTCCAGTGCAAGGTATATGATAGCAAACTGTTGGACTCAAATCCAATCACTCAAATACTTAAGCAGATTATTTATTACTAATTGCAGTGTAGGCAATGAGCTCATGTGGCAAATGAAGGCCCTCACGGAAGCCAAGGAGATCTTAGTGGTTTAGGAATCTCTAGCAAGTGCTTGAACCAGCAGCTTGCAGTGTTACGCAGTAAACTGCATGTCAGCATATGACCTTAAAAGCTCCTGTGCATGCAGAGATGTACAGGTGTGTTGTGTCCGAAAATACGTTGTTTCTTTGCCACTAAGTTTCCTACATTCCTATATCAAATATTTGGAGGAAAAAAAAATCTTCCATGCAGACAGTTCACAGAGAGAAGGGTTATAATTTTTTACACCATTTGAGATCTAAAACCTAAAGAACTGAAACACTCTCAGAGTTCACGTTGGAAGCCTGGACTCTAACTCCCCACTCCCCATCTGCTCTGTGGGGACTCCTGAATGATGTTGTTTTCTTTGATAAAATTATCTGGATATTCTTAGAAATTTTATGGTTTGTACCTCTGCAGCATAAGAAATCAAAAGCCAAGCAATATTCCCAGTCCTTGGCAGGAGCTCCCAAAGGAGGGAATTAAATTCCATTGAACCACAAGAGTGCTTAGGCCAGGGGGAGGAAGACACAGAGAGCAGCAAACTAAGGTTTGTTTCTGGAAATGATAAGACTCATTTGATGTTTCCTGCTTTTAAGAGAAGCTTAGCTCTGCTGAAGACTGAAGCACCAATGAAAGATGACAGCTTGCTCAGAGGTGCTTTGGAATAAAACTTCAACACTAATTGCAGTGAAGGCCAGGCAGAGACCCAAGCACTAATATTTTTGCTAAAGAGACACAGCAGGAACTAAAGGTGAACTAGTTTTGAAATAGAACTGATTGCTACAGCCAATAATTTAGTCTTCTCTGCAGTTCTGTTGTTTTTGGGAGTTTTGGATTTGATGGCTTCAATGCCTTTAATCCTTTCTGCAATAATGTCAAATAACATATTCTGAAAATTGTTGGAAAGGAGTGATGAACAAGGCTTAAACAAATTTAGATATATGTGTTCAATCCAGATTATTTTTTTCCATCTCCAGTTTGTTGATTTTTGCTTTGTGTGTTTGAATATTAAGTATAATTTTGCAAAGAAACCATGCCTAAGATAAAAGAATACCTTGAAGTCTATCAAAACAAAAGTGACAAAGGAGAATGCACTTGCATAATTTATCTAGACATTAAAAGTCTTTGGAAAGTTCCAATGGAGGATAAAACTGTGCAGGAAAAATGTTTGGAGAAGTTAAAATTGCACCATAATTTTCAAATAGAAGGGGCATCCCAGTCATTAGGTCTAGTCCTCAGATGTCACAGGCCATTCATTATATTATGCAATTCATTTCTGAGACTGATCATCCTATATCAGAAGTTTTTCTAGCTGCTGCTCCAGTTGAAAACCTCACTCAGGCTGTCACTGTTAAGCAAGAATTTCTTAGTAATTTATTGTTTTTTTCATAATATCAATGCATTAAACTCAGTGAATGATTTCAGATTCAAGACAGTAATTTCTCTATCCTCACTTCTCACAGCACAGTCATCCTTTTTATTCAACACTGCTTTCCCATGTTAGTAAAAAATGATGGTTTTCATTTCATCTTTCTCTACTATATCATTATCAGCACTGAATACGACATATCACTACTCTTTTCTTATTCTATTTTTTATACAGCTTTAAATATGTAAAACATTTAATGTTTGCTATTTGCTTTAATATTTAAGATCAAGCTCAGACAGACTTTAGGCTATATTCACTTTATCCTTATGCTTCCTGATTTCTAACATGCAACTTCTTTTAAACAAATCTTTTTGTCCCACCTTTCCTAAATTGACCATTTATTCCTAATATGCCCTGTGAAGGGATTTTGAATCTACTTAAATTTCTGATTACATTCTAACCTTGCTTAACAATCAAATTTCTTTCAAGAAATAGTGAACCTCATATATTCAAGCCCTTAAAGTTTTAGTCCAGATACTAACCAGTTCCTTTCACTTAGCAGGTCTGACCTTCCGAAATCCAAAATTTATCACAAAACTACTTATCTTCTATTTAACATAACTAAAATAGATTTATGACATTGATATAGGGTTTTCTTTACCCCTTGTGACCAGCCTTTTCATTTCTTCACATTTTCATTACTTACCAAAATCACTTCTGGCATCACTATCTTAGTTATAAGCTGATAGAAAACTGTCAGCTCTGAGTTTCAAGAATATTTGGATGTGTAACTATGCTCTCAGGTCTATTACTAGGAAATTAAGGTCTTCAATAAAGATATTCTTCTGTACTGATTCTCCTGAATTATTCCTACATCATTTCTTTCTATCCAAATCTGTTCCAGGGACTCTATTACAGTACTATCCCAATACATGCTGTTTTATTAACCTTTCCCAAAAGGTTGTCTGTCTCGAAGCAGATTGTTAGATTTTTCCCTCTTACTTCTTTGCATCTAATACAGCACCACATGCAGTGGTATTCATCATCTTTACTTTTATATCTGCCTTTCCTGAACAATGTGTCCCTCAGTAGCTGTGATCTCCTATGATTGCGGTGTTAATAACTACTTCCAGGTTCTATGTTAATAATTGTGGTTTCACTATTTTGACGCCTGGAGTCCTGAACTGAGCACAAAGACCTTCATTTGTTGCATTACTTATCTGAATTTCTTACCTGTAACTGAGCCTCTCTGATGTTTTACCTACTGCCGTATTCTCATATATCAGCTACTCTTTGTATGTTTTATAATCAAGTGTAGCTCTACATACCTTCACTTCTTAATTTTTTCCTTACTAGTTCAGACCAGCCTCAGTCTGAAAAATGTTATTTCTCTAGGCAGCGAGGGGAGGAGGGCAGGGACCCCTTCTCTATTCACACTTCCAAGAGCTCAAGCATTCCCAAATCTCCCTTGAAGCTGAAGTAACTTTTGAAACATTTGTTCATCTTCCTTGCTGTGTTCTTTCCTCCCATGCATCAAAAGTGTTTGGTTGAAGAAAATGCAGGTTTCTGCTACAATAACTATCATCTTCCCTGCCTGTGTCAGTGGACTTTTCGCATCTGTTCAGGTAAGTGCCGATTAGCGTTACTTCCCCAAAGTTGCCAGATGATCCTTTGCATACCAAAATGGATCCTCTTGAGCCTCGGGTGCATATCTTGTAACATAAGATCTGTGCTTTCTTTCTGTTCTTGGCATTCATGTTAATGACAAAAAGACCTGTGTTTTGGAAGGAATCTGGAAAGCTCTCTCCCTTCTCAGCTGTGATCAAAGACGGTTTCCAGGCAGCTCCGAGCTGCTTCCTCACAACGCCGTGTGTTCCGCTGGCTGCGCAGCCAAGGCAGCCCCCCTGGAACCAGGCCTGCTCTTCTCCCACTAGGCAAAAGTTCCTTTCATATTCCCTGCTTCAGCTTTCAAATTCGCCTCACAAAGGGACTAAAGCTCATTAAAACCAACGAGGAATATCATTGTCATATTTTCAATAAATAAAGGATCAAGTTTATACCATCTCTTACAACTCTAATTTTGTATTTTCATTCAAATATACTTATCTGTACAGTGTATTGTCTTCTAGCTTCTTTTAATGTTCTTACGCTGTGAGAAAGGGCCTGACAGTATAATTTACCTCCCTATTTTCATCTTTATTTGGTAACACCTCTTACATGCCCTTTTACTCACCTCTTTTCTAAAGTAACCATTCTATGAAATTAATTCTAAAAGAATATTTGAAAGCCTGTACATTTCTTTTCAGCTATCGTGTTAGTCACAGGATGAAAGCAAAGCTGATGAAAGCACCTAACAGACATTGCTAACAGCTGTTATGACTGGCAAAGAAGACATATGAATTGTTCACTACGTCCTTAATCCTCCATTTTTTTCCTCCAGATTTATCTGGCTTGATTTTTAATTTGGAACAACTAATGTCATCCTAAATAGCTAGTTCCTGAATACAGATACAGATCAAATACGTTAATACGTATTGGAATGACATAGATATCTCATCTGGCCTTTACAATTTATAGACTACAGCTACCTAATATTCTTCTTTGGCTTGCTGCTACAGAAAGTTACAGATCTTTTACACTCCAAGACCTACAAGGTATCGAGAAAATAAAGCATTCATGGGGTATTTTAAAATTACTGAGGAGGATTCAGGAATGTCCTCTAGCAACTTAATGCTACCCACTGATGTGAAGAATTGAAAACATTTTGTTTAACGAGACAGTTAAGTTGGTTTTATGATGCTTTGCATCACTGATATCAAAAAATAGAGAGCATTTGTGAATGTGACGCTAAGTGATGTATTTTATAGTCTTAATTATGTTATTTGTATTTGGCTTTAATCCTGTAGGATTCACAAGCAATTGGAACACATATAAAACATGGAGAGCAGCGGGTAAACAACAACTCATCGATACATCAAAGAGCTATAGTCTTTACATTGCATTAGAAATGGCAGAGGGAGTTCTGTAACTGGAGTCAACACAGGGTACTGAGCTAAGAAGCATTAGGCATCCTCATGATTTTTTCTAAATAGGGTTCTTAATCAGATTATAGTGAAGTACTCCCCTGGCATCACAGATGACATCGAAATGTTCTTTCTAAGAAATTACAGAAGCATTACAGAAGATAGCAGACACAATTTTCAGTGAGGTATAAAACAGTCTTGATCAGTGGATTTAGACAGATTTATATTACCTAAAAGTCTGTCACTGCAATTGCAAATGTATCTTATATGAACTCCATTTTTTTATGGTCTCCATCCTTTCATTTTCTGCCCAGATACTTGCTGTCTAAAGGGACAAAGGCTACATATTTTTTGCTACACTTTCTCAAATTGTAAGATTTAAAATTAATGAGAAGGGAGATGATTTAGAACTGTTTAACGGTTCTAGATCATACCTCAGTGTTGAGCTACTTATGCTCTAGAGGGGAACCCCAAATCAGTTTCATTTGCAACAAGTAGCTTGAGGAAAGGCATTGCCCTTGGATGTAGATACTCATCCTGCCAAGTAGGAGCCAGTGAGCTTACAGGAAATACTTGGGTGCAGAAAGCAGATCTCCTTACCGTTACTTCATCCCACAGAGTCAAACACAGTATAGATTTTTTTCCCCTCAGTTCTTTTTCCCAGTGTCACTGGCGGTGCTTTCTCTTGCCCTTTAACAGGAGAATGAGTTTCAGTGCTTATCTATACAGGGAACTACAGAAGGGAAAGACATCTGGACTCTCAAGCCCTCACTGCCTTATCCAGGTTTTTTATACTGGGGACAGTGTCCTGTTTGCACCCGTTAGGAAGTGGCAGTGAAATACCTTGGTTTTCTCCAGCCTGCGTCACTTGCAGAGTCACGAGGCATCTCTGCCAATAAACTCACAGACATTTGTCTCCTTACCTGAGAGCCCGATGGCTCCAACTTGTTCTTTATTTTCTCACCATCATCTATTGCTGACTTTAATCTTTATTTCACTCTGTCACTTTAGTCTTCCCTTTAGACTGTCTTTTGTTTGAAGGAAGTTGCATGTAGATACACAGTGGTACTCAGCACCTTTTGATAAAGATGCTGTGAACTCACACCAGTATTATCCTTCTAGCATCCCTTCACTGCTTCCACACGCAACATTCCCATCCAGACTTTTGAACTTGGTCATAAATTTTTGTATGAGGGCTATGAGATTATGGTATTCAAAAAGTTACAATTTACTTAAGTACAGCACAATTTATCTGCAATGCCTATTAAAAAATAGATTTTTAACTTACTTAAAAATATTTTGGAATTAACTAGCATGTCACATTTTTAAAAACAACTTAATTAAAAAAGCTGATTCTTCGAATATTCCTGTGTATAAATCCCTTCTCCATCCAACAAAGCCTGAGGGAGAGATCTGGTAACTTCCATTATTTTAGTGGAACTCTGATATTCCTTTGTCTATTTGATAGCTTTCTTTATGGGTCTGTTAGTTCAGCATAAACAGAGTCTAATTTAAAGCGCTGGAACTTTTAACAAGATCAACTGCAAGTTTAAAACACAATTAACGTGAGCATTTTGCTAAATCTTCCTCTGCTTATTCTTTTTTCTCATTATTTTAAGCCTAACTTCAATACTGAATTACACCCAATCCAACTCTTGACCTATATTAGAATGTTATTCATTTACAAGCAAGAAAGGATCCAAGGATACAAAACTCCCTGTAGGATGAGCACAAAACAGGACAAATTCCTTTCCCTCAGGGTGTGAATTCACCTAATTACAATCAGGGCTACTAGCTACTATTACGATGAATTGATAAATCTGTAGCAGCAGCAACAAACCAAGGAAAGAGTGAGAGACATTTTTGTTATCTATTTTATAGTCCTCATTTTAAAGATACTGAGCTACTATACAAGATTTCAAACTCTGAATAGACAGAATATGCAAACTATATATTGTATTTTTATAAAGTAGGTTTTAAAGTGATTCCATATGTATTGATAGAATTTTCTTTGTGTACTCAGTGCAAGCCCCAGAAGTAATTGCAATATTCGTATGTCCATGCAGAAATAATATAAAGGCTTATAGGAGGAAGGCTTATCAGGTTAGGAAAGCTTCAGAAGTGATCTTGGGTGCTTTAAGATTTGATTGACTGGCTCTAAAATGTCAGCTGGTCTAATTGATTATAGCTTTTCATGGTCGTTTCCTCCATGAGGAGTGGTTTACGTAAGAGTATTTCTTTATTTTGAAAAAAAAATCACCTTCACCAAAGCTGTGGAATTTCACATTGTTAAGGGCTTTGATTCTGGGCACAACCAGTCAATTTAGCTGTTTGCAATGACTGCCTATCACGTTAACATTGCAGTAACAGAAAAATGCCATCCAGTGGCTAGTGCAATACAGCTTTAGCTGTGTTTTTTCCCTTTAATGAAGAAAAAGGATAAAGAAAGTGGTTTGATGTATTTCTTAAGCCAGAATAACTACTTCAGTAAAATACAAATTCTTGTTATGAAAGTGGTTGAAGTGTTTTATGTACTCAGATGATGTATTTATTTCCTTAAGCTCCCATAGGAGTGGGATGGGATCCCCTTTATAGGGATGGGACGTGAGGAAGATGTCTAAGGAAAAGGCATAACGCTGCATCTTTAACACTTGCAGGATACTGAGAGTCTTCAGCTCTCATCCACTGATCTAAGGACAATCAAATGCAACTCAAATTCAAACTCGGTAAATAATAAAAAAGATATTTTAGGACTGGCGTTTCTACTAAACTTCCTCTCCCTACACAATGGCTCTGAACAGACTTGTATAAATGTGTGGAACTGTTAGATTCACTTCAGTAAGTGCAAAGCTTGGAGGAAGCAGATGTATTGAGCTTGCTTTGCACAGATGGTCTCTTCATGCACAGTAATTGGAAAGTCTTGGGACATGTCAAATTTACTGTACATAGAATCATAGGGAAATAATCCTAGAGGAAACCTGGGGAGACCATTTAACCCAATGTCCTCTCTGAAGTAGGATCATCCCTGTCTCCTGAAAGGTACTTATTTTACTTTTCACTAACTATTTCCACTGATGAAGATTCCAGTTTCCCTAAGGCATCTATTCCAGAGCTTTGTAATTGTTACATTACTAAAATCTAACTAGTGTCTAATTGGAATCCTTCTGCTGATGTTTAAGGACATTCCTTTACATTCTATGCACCACAGACATGGAGAATTTTTCATTCTGTCCTTTCTACAGTAGCCTTTAAATGCAAGAAAATGGCTTAATCCCTTCTCTGTTCTACAGTTGCATGCTACTGATTTTATCAGCTCTGCAGTCAACTGAAGGCTTTCAGACAAGCAGAGCAACAGTGTTGGACGAACTGTACCCATCTCCGGACTGGCTACTCTACTGCAGTGCTGTAGTAAGGATAAGAACTCTCTAAAGCACTCCCCTTTATATGCATGTGCCCCAGAACTGAACCACACGTGGTGAACACACATCCAGAGTTTCCTGGATGTGCAGAAACTACTTGAACCCAGAGGAGCAGTCTGGCTGCACATCCAGAAACCTTAAATTGACCCTTTAAGGTCAGCCTAAGCAATCCTCCATCAGAAAAAGTGCTTGGGAAAACACAATCGTATGGCAAGTCTACAAACCGTGCAGCATGCTTTTCGGATTCCAGTTGTCTGTGGGCACTGACAGCAGCCTGGGGAGTGCAGGAGCAAAGGTTGAGGTGGCAATCTGCTGCTCCATTGGCAGAGCTCCACCAAAGGGGCCGAACCAAAGGTAGCAACATATCTCCTCCAACTACTGTAAAGAATGCTTGGAGACAGCCTTAGGAATAGTCAATTGTAGCCTTTCTAACAACTAATGCAGTTGCTGGGACTTATATTCAGTCTCTGAAAATTCCAGGATTAAACTCCATATGGATTCTCTGGTCTCAGGAGTGACACTCCTCCTCTTCCCTAGTGTTTCTTGCCCAGTAAGCTGAAATTAAAATGAATCCACTTTACACTAGTACAGCAGAGGAATCAAACTCATTAAGTGACGTCCACGCATTAGCAAATGCTATGCAAGCCATGAATAGTGTGGATTCTTGCAACTCCACTGTCATTGCCCAGTATCTCATGGCAAGGAAGTGATTTGAAATCTTTGCTGTAGAAGAGAGCAATAGGCAATAACTGATGCCATAGCCATTTCACTTTGGAACTGCCGAACTTCAGAAGATACACACTGTAACTCACCAGATCAGCTAGACAGATGACAATGGTTTAAATAAAAATAATGCAAAGTAAGGAATTATCTTTTCATTCTTGATGGATTTTTCTCAGGCTGCTCATGTATATGTGGGGAACTTGAGATGAAACAATTTGTGTTTCAGCGGGGTAAGTATATTTGGAGTTCCTGGAATCCAGAGTGTACTGAAAGCAGGTCTCCAAAGTGGATGGCTGAGGAGATGCTTCAGAGAGCAAAGATCTATAAGGGATGGATACCTGCCAGGTTCAAGAATATCACTAGAGCCTTAGAAAAGCATGAGCTGTCAACATTAGCTGAAGGTATAGGCCTGAAAGAAAATAGTATGAAACAAAAATACTCCAAATTTATTTCATTATGAAAATAGTATGAAACAAAAGTACTCCAAACTTATTTCATTATTCATCACTCCAAACTTATTTCATTCCCATATTTCATTATGGGAAAAAAAAAATCCCATATTTTTTTCCATATGGGATTTGCAATTTTCTACGTTAAGGATATTCTTTCTCAAAAAGTCATCAAAGTTCTAGAATAAATTTTACAAGTTCTCTGCAGTTAGTGAGCTCTGTCATCACTAAACATGTGTTTAGCGCTAAAATTAGGCAAAAAGAGCACCATCACTTAAAGTTCCTGCTTCAAATCAGTGAAGAAATATCTGTTACCATTACTTAAGGTATGCCAGGAAAAAGAAAAACTAAAATAACTTTGAAATGGCAAGTGAGGCATTTGAATTCTTCAGCTAATGCCTGGCCTCTTTTTATTTATCCTCCCGTTAGGTAAGCCTTTCTTCCTCCAGTGCCTTTCTACACTGCCCTTGCATACAGATCAGTGTCACCGGTTGTTACGAGTCGTTTTATGTAGGTCTGCAGGACTCATCTGGACTTAGCACTTACTGTTGGTTTAATAGTTCCTCAATCATGCAAAATATTAGCAATAAGTCTTACCAAATAAATTTCAACTAATATTCAGTGAACTGTGATGCAAGGCAGCCTGCCTGTTCTTATTCTCATCCAGGTGAGTTCAGGTCAGGCTATGCTTACTAGTATATAAAAATGATATGGCTCATGATATGGGTCTAGCGATGGCTAGGTATGAGTTGATAGCAGAGGAGGGAAAAAGCCAGAGGATGACTGCAAACAGCTGCTTTGCGTCACAGCCAGGCTGAGTTCTGAGGTCTAGTTTCTGGTGGCAGAGTCTTGCTACCTAGTCCCAAGTTCAGCAAAATGGTGGCACAGAGGCCCTCATGTTTTCACGGGGCACCCGTCAGTTGTCTTGTAACTGTAAGGTGCTAGTCATTTAGGTACCTGAGGTAAACTAGTGGTTCAGTTCTTCAAGAAAAAAAGGGACATATTCATCTGAAAACAGAGGAGAAAGCCAAGTCATGAAGTACTGACTTTTGTATCAGTCTTTCAGAAGGGTGCTGGGCTCTTCCTTTCAGTACCTGCTGGTGCCCCAGACAGGCAGTAGCAATAGCTTCTTCAGGCTGCTGAGTGCCTGGAGCTGAGAGGGGAAATAAGGAATAAGGAACAACAATAAGGAACCTAGCATCTACAAAGGGGCCTGGTGAGGGAATTGGAGCCTGGCACAGAAAGACAGTCTGATCCTTTTTTTTGTGCAGTGAAGGGACTTTCAGGAAATGGATTGCAGTTCATGGGCTTTATAGCACAATAAAATCTTATGTCTTTCTTCCTAAGTCATGGAAGAAAGTCCTTAAAAAAAGAAATGCAAAACAATTTCTCTCCTCTACTGATTTACATTACAAAAAGCTTCAAGATTGTAACCCCTTTTCACATCTAAATTCTACAGCCTCTCACCCAGTTTTTAGATAGTATGACAGAGAAGTAAATATTTTTTCTGACTCTCCTCATATTCAGGAAAAGCAAGATGAATATAGCAAACTTGAAGAAGGTTTTTTTAAACATTTAAGTTTTTTTTATACCCAAACATTATTTGGGAGAACAAAATTCTGAATGTGAGCCCAAATCCTATTCTGAGGAAATTTGCATTCATGTTGCAAGAGAATTATGACCATGTTCTTCTATTATATCTGTCCAGCACATCTATGCCATCACACTAAGGCAGACCAGCAGGCCACAACAAAAATGGAATCGACTTTCAGAACACTTCACATTAAGTTGGATGCTCAAACATTATTTTCATCTTTCTGTGCATAATTCTTCCACATTTTTGAAAATAAACTCTTGTTCTCTACTAAGTTTAATTGCAGCTCTGGCCTGAATTAGCACCAGTGCTCTAAGAGCAAATCTTGTCTTTTTCTATAGACTTATACTGATTCTTTCGCAGTCTCCATTACTAAGATTTGACCATATTTAGTGCTTGCTGGCAGTATCAGATGTTCTAAGAGTCCATCACAGAAACAATAGCAAGTCATTTTGCTGAAACCATTCTAATGTGTGCAAATATATCTCCAAATACAAAAAGCAATTCAAAGCTGGCTCTGTATTCACTAAAATTAAAGAAGTAGAGTCATCAAGTTCATATGCTCCCAGTCAGGATAAGAGTATAGAAAAAGAGTCAAAAGTCTTTAATGTCCTTTATTTGGCAATTTCCATTAAGCCCATCTTAATTTCCATTAAGCCCGTCAAAACATTTGAATCACAAAAAGTATTATCCGTATTTACAGAGAGGTGTTTATTTTTCAGCACACAGCAAATCACTTTTTGCAACATCTTCGTTTTTCTCTTAGTACATATCCCCTAAATATCAGAGTTAGTGCTAGCAAAAGCAGATTTTAAGCTGCATGGTTTCTTATACCTTAGCCCAATTTATAATGTAATGACCGCTACAAGAATATTAATGTATTCTAACTTTAATTAGAAGGACCACTATCAGAAGATACAGGAATGGGGACAGGGATGATCTGTGAAATTAAAGTGAAAATAAGGAAGTGTGGGCCAAAAGCATTAAAGGACAATTAGACGTAGTACACATCTTACTCCAGTCAATTTAAACACCTTTGTGCCACATGAGACCTGATTAGAACATATTGCAGTGCACTTCAGCTGGTTTGCTCTTCCTATAACATACTTCAGTTTGAGGAAGGCTGCTTTACTAGATTAAGATACTTAGTAGAAATTTGCATCAGACAGGAAGGACAGTTAAGACTATGTTCAGCTACAGATCAAGTTTTCCCAGAATCCTGTGGTGAAGGAGATGGATAGCAGTGCTAAACACTAAAATAGTTCTAGTTACTCCTTCACTCCAGTGGATATTAAAAGAAAATGTACTCAGTAAGCTAAGGCCTTGAATAACATTGATGTTTGAGCTAAGGTCTTCCCTTTGAAACCTTTACTGAAACATTTCATTTGGACATATTGATATGAAAATAATCTTTGATGCTTCCAGATTCAAGAGAGAAAACTTCTACTTATGTGTAGTTATCTTTACTTCACTCTGCCAGACAAAACAGACCAAGCATATCACACTGATCAGCTCAATGAGTCATTGCTTTCAAGTATCACCAGACAGCAGGATCCTTCATACCCAGTGTCGTTTTTCCTTTGTGTCTGCTATTCACTCAGTTTGCAATACCTTTAGCTAGAAAAGTGTCCGAGCAGCATCTTAAACCCAATTTAAAGTCTGAAAGGACTACAAGCTTAGCATAAGCTCAGATTTTTCTTCCCAGAGTTTTCAGAAAGCCTCTAGTCTTCTGAAGGCTTGTCTTTCATCCTTCCTTCATCTCTTCTTGGGCTCTACTCCCTCATTTTGCTCTTGAAACATAACCATCACACAGTATTAGAATAACACTGTTATTTTGAAGGAATACCCCCAAATTCTTGTTTAGATTTTCAATACCTCCAAATCTTAGAATATTTAAGCCTCAACACTTCCTTTTGTAGAAACAAATAGAAGTCTCCCTCAGGACTTTTTCCTACATAATCTTAGTTTTACATCATTATTATCCTTTCAAAACCTCATATCCTAATCAAGCCTTTGCCTAATACCCTTTCTTTTACTTTTGCATTGTGGTAGCTATTATTTCTCAGCAATGAATTAGCCCTGCAGTTATCAGCAAGTCTACCCATCTGGAAAAGTAAATCCACAGAAAATCTTAAATCAACAGGGGAACAGCTGAGTCAAATTCTCATAAGACAATATTATAATATGACATAGTAGAAACAAAAAGAAAAAGTCATAGTAGAGAGGAAAGTTGGAAACATCTGTAGGAAAAAAAAACAACCAACAACAACAACAAAAAAACTGTTCCAAGTGTGATGCTTAATATTATTTGCAAAATTGAACTTTTGTTGATTTAGTTAGTATATTCTTCTTAATGCATAGAAATACTTAATTCTTGTTTCTAAGCAATGGTAAGCAGTTCAGTATCTTATTAACTAGGCATATAGAATTCAAAGCATAGATGGATATTAGGTAGTTCTTGAAAATGAAAGATGGATTCACCTGTCAAATCTTACTCATGTTGATATTAGGAGGGAATTTGATAGAATATTAAAAAATACCTCCCTCCTAAAACTTTTATGAAGCATCGCACAGAACTCAATAATGAATTTCTCTTCTGCTGTATGCTGTTTGAACCACGTAGTACAGGTCAAACAGAATGGGAAACATTATTCCAGATCTATAAATGTTCAGAGTGTTTTCAGTGTTCTGTTACTCTATATGCTAATCATGTTTTAATCATGAGAAAAAAAAATAACAGCTATAGAGCTACTTTGTGCAATGGCATCTGTAGAATTTGGAAGACAGGCCTGGAAGGCTGCATTTTTAGGTTGTTACAGATCAGTGTGAACCGTGTACAGTATAAAGCAATAATAAAAAGGGGTTTTTTAATCACTAGCCAGAGCTCCTTTTCCGTCATCATTTAGAGTTCCCAAACCCCTGCTCTTAGCTATGTAGCATGTTTCTGTCTTGACTACAAACCAGAACTAGGTTACAGGTTATATTGTTAGCTGTTAATATTTTTTTCTCCAATCTCTGCTAGTGGGAGAGAATTTACCAACTGGCACTTTTCAAAGTGAAGAGCAGAGATAAAGCGAAAAGTGCCTGGCCACAGAAAATCTTTAAAAACTTTGCAGTTGTCTTTGAAGCAATCTTGTATGCTGTAAAGCCCTTCAGCTGTTAATTTTCTGAAGTACTCACGTGTTTTAAAGAACATTTCATGATGGAAAATGCAGCTACCAGAGACAGCCATCACACCGAGTTATTGAGGGGAGGTCTGGGGCAGAGGGATGCGGTTAGATGTGGACACTTTTGCATTCCACTGGTGCACACAGTGAGTGGCTTGGAGGTGCGTGCACAGCCACTGTGAAAACCACCTACCTGGTCTGCGGAAAGCAAATTACTCCAGTCTCTGCAACTCTGGTTCCGTCCTCCAGCACTGGCTTCTGTGAAATATATAGTGTAGCAAAATCAACTACTGATTGATTTCCTGAAAGCAAGTGTGAAGACTAGATAGCATGTATGCTTTCCTATGTGTACTGTAGAAGTAGTAGAGTAGTGTCTTGTACACTTCCAGAAGTGCGGTGTACTGTAACCTGTCTTGTGTGGGACAAGTGAAGTTTATTACTGCAATATTTTCACTCTACTATGTTAGCAGACTTTGTGTTGTAGCAATGGAAGGACATATATGCTCAGTTTTGCAAGATATACATAAGGACAAGTCTCCAGAGAAAAAAAAGTTGGGGGCACTCAGTAGCTGAATATCCAAAATCCTCCTTTCTAGATTGAAATATAGCTCAAGGGTGGCCACTTTCACTCTCCAAATTTAGCCAGCACATTCTCTCTATTACTCTTCTCTGAAAGGCACAAATGCTATGACACATTTCATAAGTTAGGCAGTTGAATATATTCATTCTTTCATCTTTCATTCATATTTCAGTTAACCCTTTTAGTGTAATAACATTTTTATAAAGACTGATTATTAGTAATAACATAAAATCAGTCTGCCTAATCACTTGTCTCCTAAAGATTTACAAGTTTTGTCCAACTAGTGGATACAGTGCAGCTGATTTTCTCTACCTACTCCATGCCAAAAGCTTCTTTCTGGGAATTTATAAATTCTGAGAATATTGTTACAAGAATTTTGACCCATTCCTTCTATGCAATATTATAATGCACGTTAATCTAAGCTTTATCCTGGTTGAAAGGCAGGTATCTAGAAGGCCCGAGGTTGTTCTCTTTTTTTAAACCCCCTCCCCCAAAAAATTAGAAATAGCGCATGATAGTGCACAATCCCCAGTGTGCAATATCCAAGTAAATAATGGGTGTCCTGCTGAAGAGGAACAGAGCCACAGATGAATGAAATAAATGTCAAGAGCAGTAGTCGTGGTGGTTGCAGCTGGGTAAATATAGGCTACTAGTGCAATGCTCTGCCTGCTTTCTGCAGCTTTAATGACAACTCATTCCTACAGTTTCTTAACCAGAAGTAAAATTCAGCTTGTGTATAGCACAAAAATATTTGCAGCGACTATAGACAGCTTGTTCAGACTTTTTGCTTCCTTTGATTTTCATGTTTACTGGTTATATGAGCAATTATATAAGCAATTGATTATATGATCTATTTATCAGATTTTAATAAGCTTTCTGTCCTGCACAGCAACACAGCGCACTTCCTGGATCTGAGCATTTTTGCTACTTAGAAAAATAAGACTTGCTAGTATTTCAGGAACAGAAATAAAAATGTTGCAACATAACTGTACACAAAGTGTCCACCCAACATAATAGAAGTAGAAAAATTCTAAATTTAGTACTTACTTCTGCATCCATCACCACAAGCTACACAGTTTAAATAAAACAATTAAAAGTCTATCAAGAGTCAACTACACCTTCTGTTCCTCTAACCTTTGAAGGATTTCCAGGCATTTATTAGAGGAAAAAAACTATAGAAGAAAAAAAATGTCAGGCCTTTTTACTCTTCAGTTAGTGACAGAAAGCTTGTCTCCTTAGGGATATACATTAAGATGCTAATATATTTAAAAGGTTTTATATATGAGTGTGTTTTTGATCCGGAAATAACATTACACTGCAAAAAGCATATTCTGAAGTACTATTAAACCTTTAAATAGATAACGATGCAGTAAGCTAACAGGTAAAGCTATTTGTCCCCAATGTCTATAGATACACCTTATAGACCTGTGTAGTTCTGTAGACCTGTATACAATCCTAAGTAGCTTCTTAATGCAAGTTAGCTATTAGGAATTGACTTTTGTGTTATTTCCCTTAACTACTTATAATAAAGTTTTTTTTTTTCCATACTAGACCTAAATACTTGAAAAGATGCAAATGTTGTTGAAGTCACAGTTCTTTGATGATAACACTTATAGTTTTCTGTCTTTCACGAGGGCTAACATATACCAGGTACCATTTTGTTAACATCTGTGTTACTTACAACTTGGCAATTAAAGACTTTTATATTGTCATGCAATAAAATAATACCTTCAGCATTTCCTTAGTCATCTGCAACTCAGGTGGCTCTATGAACTGTGCTATTTATAAACATCCCAAACACCTATCAAGAAAGTCCCAATGAAAGCAGGATTGTTCCATGAAACAAGACAAGACAGGAGTTGAAGATGACAACAAGGCAGGCTCCCTGACAAGGGCTACAACCTGAAGAGTCTGAATTGAAGGAGCGGGTCTAGCAATAGCAGAATCAGCCCAGAACTTGCTAGGAAAACCAGCAGGGCAAGCTGATCATACTTTAAAATGTTCAAGGCCAAGCACAGGCACATCCCAGCGGCAGGGAGCAAGGGCCAGAGCAGGGGCTTAAGTGCCACTCGTGGGCCAGGGAGCAGCGGCTGTGTGGGCTCCTCACAAAGCTCCCTGCAGCCCCTTCTCCTCCTGGGGTATCCCAGGGCTCCAGGGAGATTAGCAGCACTCTGGTATAGTGGGCTGTGCAAAGGGGAAGTGTTGCTTCCCTGTTGCAGAGGTGCTTTGTGCAGGCCTCGGAATAAGGCTTCATGGGGAAGGCTAGCACCCAAACAGGCAGGTCTGGTGTCTGTCTCATGTCTGGTGAGTGTGACGGACTCCATATACCCATGAATGGCTGTTTGAGCAGATTTCTCTTTAGGCATCTTTGTATAGTACCTATACAGTACTGTAAAATCAGATTTGCCTCTATGAAATGGAAGGATTCCATAGACTCAACACTCCTAAACTTACTACTTCAAAAAACATGTTCTTCTAAAAATAGTATATGGATATCTTTTAATTATACTTTAAACACCTGGGGTTTAGAATTATAATATCTCTGAAATATAGTACATAAGAGTTGAGAATGCTATTTTTTTTATTGCAAGCTAAATATATTCTAAAACTGTTGGAGTCTACAATATAGGGCTTTAAGGAGAGAGAGAAAAAAAAAGTAGCTACATGAAAACTTTTACTAAAACTGCAAATTTTCCTGCTTTATTATCCAGGGAGTTGTATGTGGAAAGTTATAATTACTTCAAAAATACTTTTTCTGGGTAACTTTGAAGTCAGGTATTCCATCAGTGTTTGATTGCAAAAGCTAGTCATATTCTATGGAAGCCTTTTTTTCACTTTAGGCCTGGTTCAGCAGGTCAGTATTCCTTCTTTTCCAAGGTCCCAGCATTTTTAAGAAATTACACCTTGGTTATGAAAACAGTATTTTAGTTTTACAATACAGTTTCTTATTTCGTGGCACCAAAGAGATCTCTTCATTCTTTCCTGAATTTCTGAATTTGAATGAATTTCTGAAAAGTTCTCTCCAGATAGGGGCTGCAAATTATACTCAGCCTGTTATCTACCAGTTTTCAGAAACAATAAATTTCATTCCCTTCTCTTCAGACAAGCCACTCTTGAAGCAATGATGTAACAGCTCAGAGCTGGGTTTGTGACATGCATGAAATAACTGTTTGTCTTGAAGTTCTGTAACTTAACTTAAGCTTGGATACAATGAACATAACATAACAGAACTATCTTATTTCCCAAGTTGTAGACAGTCTCTATTTCTGTCACCATAACAGATAGAATGTTATGATCAGTGACTTGATATGAAATTTACCTAGATTTTCAGTAAAAAAAAATATTTTTCCAGCTGCAGCCCTGCATGCTCAGCCTGAGATCTCAGATGTGATACAGCCTTTTGGTCTGACATATATTTACCGGCAATAAAGACTCTACAAGGCCAAATTCTGTTTGTACACACTATTCCCTCCATTAGGGGAATTTGACACCATTAATGGAATTTAGCTAAAACTTCTGTTGAAGATGTATGAGATGGAAAACCCTCCCTGGTCCATTATCCAGCCATTTATCCGAGCCCTGTAGCTGTTTTGGCTCTGTACTGTAACCAGGTGTAGAGAGTAATAACTGTTTATTTTTATCATTGAAGCAATCCAATGGAAAGCTGAAAAACCCTTGGAGAGTAAGTCTTGAGTAAGAAGATGCGATTGTTATACAAGTGCTTTACCAATTACATGATTTGTCCATCCATTTAAGCTGCGATATTTGAAGTGTCCAAAATCCATGAGCTATAACATCCAGTTTTACACAGCACTAGCAGCAGATGGCAATCATCCAATAATTATGGAATATATCATAATATATAATGCACTGCAAGCAAAATAGATTCTGCTTTTTAAAACTTGTCCCCATGGATACACATGAAATTCAGACTATGACTGATTATGGATTTATAGCTAGACATTCATTTTCCCTCTTTACCTCTATGAAGATATTGCTGCACTAGAAAGACTACTTTAATTTCAGTTTGCTTAAGCTATTTACCTTCTGATATGCAAGTTTATAGGAACAGAAGTAATTACTGTGGTGTTTCACCAGACAAGAAATGGAGTGAGTACGTCCAGAAAATGAGCTGCCTACAGACTAGCTGCAGATGTAGATTTACCAAGTCTGTTCTGACTGTTGTATCTTATCAATCCCTGACAGGATTTAGCAGAAAGAGTGGCAGGTTTGGTCACACTCACGTGGAGGCTGTTGTAGTCGCTACCAGTGCGTTAATGGCTAGGGCTGAAGTGGTGTGGGTAGCCAGCCCTGGATGTGCGTGTGCTGCCCAGGCGACTGCCAGCTCTGGGGTAGCTGGTGTCACAAGGGGTTGCGAAGGCTCTTCTTGCAGCCCTTCCCCTTTACTTTGCTGCCTTCACATATGGCTCCTCTAGCATGCGGAGGAGAAGCACAAGCCAGTGCAATACCGCATGT